>VWPW01016628.1:306468-388228 GCA_013389825.1 Crypturellus undulatus
CCCCCGCCACCTCCGCCCGTGCTCCGCCCGGCTCCCGCCCTGCGCCGGCCTTGGGCGAGCCGGGGCGGCGGCGGCAGCGGCGGCTCCACGGGCGCCCGCAGCATCCCCGGCAAGGCGCGTCCTCCCACGCCGCCATGGAGCTGCCCGAGAGCCAGTGCAAGAAGGTCAAGCTGAGCAACAGGGCGCCGAGCTGGGTGAGCGGCGGGCGGCTGGGGCGGCTGCTGATGTGGCGCGGCGAGGGATGCGACAGGGCGCGAGCGCGCGACCGTTAACGGACCGGCGGCGCGCGCTCCCTGAGGAGCCCCGACCCGGCGCTCGGCGGCTCGGGAGCGAGGCCGGGAGCGAGCGGGCTTCAGCGGGCGCCACACAATGCGGGTATTCATGCGCCGGGGGCGGCTGGGACTGAGGCTCTTTGTATCGTGGGTGTTTCGTGGAAAAAACTGCCGAGACGGGGCTCTAAAAAAAAACTCGCCAAGGGCAGCGTTCTTCCTGAGGGAGATGGGGGAAGATCAGCTTACAGCCAAGAGCAAAATGGAGCTTTTCAGAAGATAAACTGCAGGCCTTTGCTGAGAACATTTGGTATTCTTGTCAGAGTAAAAATAGTTGGGTGATTCATTTCAAGTGATGCTTGATCAGAACCAGACAAGAGATAAGATCCCTAAAAGTATTTGGTATGAAAGCACTAGCATAAAACAACAGTCCTGGAAGCCTTGCTGCAAGTAGTACGTGCCTCAACTTTTGTATTAATGTAACAAATTCAGGAAGGAAAGAGCCTTCACTGTTGATCAGGGAAGCTGGTGCTATGCTAGAAAACATTTCGTAGGTATTGTGCCATTCCAAACCTCTACCATCGTGCGCAAGTTTGAACTTGTTGCCTAACAAAGTACTTGGTAAGTCATGTCCTTTATGTTCTGTGAGAGATCAAATGCCATGAAAAAGGTAGAGAAACAGTTCACTGTCTAGAGAGCAAAATAGATACGCGGGTCTGATGAAGTGTAGGAGAAAGTTATTCTATATCATTTAATTTACCAGAAGCAAAGCTGCGATGGTTTTGTCCAAACCAAGGAAATTGTGTTCAAAAATGTTAATTAACTTGTTTTGTGAGTTTAGTTGAGGCTGGCAAGCTCTGTAAGTAATTTCTTTCCCTTCTCCCTTTCTCTGAAGAACTCAGCTGAAATATTCCCTTTTTCCTGGGATTAGTTTTCCCCAGAACTCTACCAAAAGAAAATTCCTGCTGATTCACATGCTCTGCAGACAGATGTGCTGACTCCTCTGTCCTGATGTCTTCATGTGGCTGCAAAGTTAAAGCAAATTTTTTTTTTTTTTTTTTTTCTTCCTTTAGTAGACTCAGTAGTTCTTAGCCAGAGTCTGTTCTACAGATTTTCTACAGGGATCCAGCACTACTCACAATATACCTGGGTCTGTGGAAACTCATGGTTTTTGTGTTTGCCAAGGCCACGTCTAAGCACAGCAAGTTCCAAGTTGTAGAGCAACATAGCTACGAATACTCAGTTACACAATTTGGTAGGAAGAGGCATTCAACAGTTTTAAGTTTCTTAGTATAGCTCAAATTATGGAGGTGGTAGGAAATGATGCAACAAGAGCTTGCTGCAATTTTTATTTCTGCCAGTATATTCAACTGAGGCATTTCTGGCTTTCAGTACTTCATTTTTGTTCGTTCTACATTGTTTCTGCTTTTCGCTACACTGTTACTGCAGCAGATTGCACATAAAGATACGCTTTGTGCAATGTAATATCACTGAATTGCTTGCATCTGCTTTTGCTATAGAAGGTTTTGGCAACTTTCTGTTGCCGTGATTTGTGAAACCGTCCCAGGATTAGAAGATCTGGTTAGTTTGTGTATGTGGCATGGGAGTGTGCAGACTGGGTGGTGCTGCCTGCAAAAACTGCTTAGATGCTTCATTGCATCAGTGTCCCTGTGGCAAACTGCTGCTCCAGAAGATAAAGGAAAGGCCTTTCACTGTTGTAATTGTGGATGCAAGAAAATGCAGTGCTGTAGGCTATTGCAAAATGTAGGTTGGTGGTTTGTAGTATTTTTATGACTATGAAACATCTTATTATTTGGATATTTTTACTGGACTTGTACTTCATTCCTAAACATATCCAAACTGAAGCACAAATTTTCAAACCAGAAATTGAATCAGTAGTCACTAGAAAGCATTCTGGGCAGACTTTTTGTCAAAATGCCATCTAAATATATGAGAAAAGAGACTATCTGGTGAAGTGTAGTGGTTCCAGCTTTGGTAGTAGTAGTCTTTTATGTTACAATTATGTCTATTCTTTTAGACAGAGGAAGCAGGAATATCTGATCTACTTCAATTGCAGTTCCTCTTCTGAGGAAAGCAGTTTGAAGAGATGGAGGGAAAACAGGTTATCAGTGCTGAAGAATGATGTAAATGCTGTAATAATAGGTTGTTATCAGGATATTCCTGGCTCATAGGAGATACCCTGTGAACAAGTAAACCAATGGCCTAGAAAATAGCTGTGATGCCTGGAAAATGGGGAAGCCTTAAAGATAAGGTTATGTTGTAGATGTGACACTGTGTTGCTATTGATACCTTACAGAAGTTCTTAGCTTGGGGAATAAATGCTGTGTTGTTAGAACAGAAGAACAGGGATTTGTTCCCAGCTGCTTGAGTGTATATATGATTTGTACAAAAATTGTGTCCATTTTTTACACAGTTTTGTTTATTTGCTTTCTGGTTTGCTTCCTATCTCAAAGCTGTCCATTTCAGTCTGTGCTGTAGCTTAGGATGGCTTTACTTCCTACCCTAGAGACCGTCTTTTGCAAGAACTTAGTTTAGGGCAAAGTGACTGCAGAAGCAAAACATTTCATAATAACTTCTAAAGTCAGGAAAAATAAGCTCACTCTATGCCAGTGTAGAACTGTCTTAAAATTGTGATAACATTAAACAATAGTCTTTTCTTTCTGCTGTTGTTTGATTTTGGTGTTGCAGTCAGCTTGCTGTTCTTTATTTGGATGTCTGATCTGAGTTTTTACCCCCAAAGTATTTGGCACAGGTAGTCAGGTTTGGCTTTGTCCAGGAGAAGTTATATTTGTGACTGGGCAAAGTATCAAGAATAAGAAAATCAAAAATACAGTTAAAGCAAATCTTTGCATAGAGAAATTGCCAGAGTTAATGCTTCCTTTTGGTCCCATCTCCTTTCTTTTTCTGTTCTTGTAATTCTGTTTGTATTAATTTCCCTGGTCAACAATCAAATTCCCTGGTCAGCATGGTAAAAACTTACTTTTGTACTTGAAAAAAAAAAAAAAAAAAAAAAAATTGCAGAGTGATCAGTGATCCTTCTTTGTTCTCTTTCCATTGTGTCTGTTTAGTGCACACATGTTGCAGACTGTTACTTTAGTTTTGATTTTTTTTAGTCTGGGTTTTTCATCTATTTGTAGTTTGAGTTTCTCCATCAGCTACGAATCCAACTGTGTATAAAGTTTAAGTATACAGTCACTCAAACGAATGCATTCCAGTTTAATAATGGATAAACTGAATTTTGAGGTGTTTTTCTGTAGAAGGAAAATATATTATTTTCACCAACATTTATTGAAGTCATAAGTAGATACTACTCTTCTCAACCCTGCTTTGTTGTATCTCTTTTTAAAAATATGAATAGCTCTGCGCTAGTGCTCTGTGGATATTCCCTCACTTTATTTCTGAATGAATACCATAAATATCTAATTTTTACTATACAGCAAGTGCTTTCCTTTCCATCTGCACTGGTACAATGGTGGAAAACAACACATATCTTGCACTATATATGTAAGCAGAAAAAATGAAAGCAATATCATGCATGCAACTGATCCCTTCTGCCCCTTAAAAAGCTTTTGTGTGTGTGTGTGTGTGTGTGTGTTGCATTGCTCCTATTCTATTGTCTGATTGTCTAAGGTCTGAATCTTAAATGAATGAAGCTTATATAACCAGATACCCATAAAATTTAAGGAAGCCAAGAAGATCTTTCTGTGGATTTCCATCTAATTTTAGATTGTGAAATTTGACTGATAGCCGTGTTATCTTAATTAAAATATCTATACACCAATTTATTACAATCAGCAAATACTTTTAAAAATGTCCTTAACTAAATTTGTTTTTAATAAAATAATCTTACAAAATTCAAACTTCATAAGTATTTTTAATCATCTAGAAATATTACTTTCTTTAAACAGTCAGGATATATGGTAGCTGTCTGTATTTTGGCAATGGAAGATTCCATGGGTAAAGGCAGAGTGGTTAAAAGGTGTGACTGCTGGATTGAAACTTGGACCACACATGCATAGCTTGGAATGAAAAGGCCTATTTTTATGGCTTAAAAAGAGCTAATGTTTAGCCCTCTTAGAAACTGTAGGCTGTAAGACAAGAATTCATTATCCATTTATTCAAGTTGAATAACTCGAGTAGGAGTCCTAGCAGTTCATCTTAGTGGATAGATTTTCTTGAAGTAGTGGTTGCCTAACCTGGTAACTCCAAGTTTCAGAGGAGGAACACAATGTATGTGATGCATATGGAGTGGGTTTTCTAACTCACTGGGCCCTTTCACTGATGCTGCAGCAAATGGATTTTTACTGTCTGTGCTTTAACTGATCTGTTTCCAAGCATCGCTTCATGTTTGTGGATAGATTTTAGTGGACTTTGGCAGTTCACTCTTCCAAAAGTCAACAACCTAACAACATCGTCTTTTACAGGGAATGCAGAGGGCAACTAATGTTACCTACCAGGCTCATCATGTCAGCAGGAATAAGAGAGGGCAGGTGGTAGGAACAAGAAGTGGTTTTCGTGGATGCACAGTCTGGCTAACAGGTACAGTCATGGATTTCTGAAGTTTCTTATGTCTTGCTTGAGATTCCTGTGTATTAACCTGCTCATCTGTAGCTCCCTCTTAGTTGAGGGGCTTTGGAGAAGTGCAGAAAAGTAATACCTTTCTTTTCCCTCCCCAAACTTATCCCCTTTTAGAGGGAAAAGTTGAATTTTTAGAGTATCCAAAATCTTGATGCTTTTTTTTGTTGTTGTTGTTATCTTTAGGCAGACTACCAAAAAATTAACTCTTGGACAGATAGTAACTTTCACAACAGTACTATTTTTTTATTTTGTTGGTAAAGTTGTCTGGCAGTGAAGCAGACTTCCTTTGGAGTTTAAAAAAAAAAAGGCATAAATAAAGCACTAAGTAGCTTTCTTTTAGTGAGATACAAAAGATGTTTAGAGGCTATTAGAGAATTTTGCTACATTAAAATTTTTGTTAAATAATTACAAAAGTTATTGGCAAGAAATGTCTGGCAGACCAGATAAACAAATTTGATACAGTCGCCTATTACACGCAGTTCTTTGGTAACAACGTGGAGTCCTTTCTGTCCCTGTTTCTGTCATATAGCTCCAGCCTGTGTCCTAATTCTTCAATGAACCAGGAGGCTAATTTTCTATTTCTCCAGCTAGCTTTTTGAAAAAAAATTGCAATAAAAATATATTATCAGCTATCTACATGACAACATCTTCCATTCATTCTTTCTAAACAAAAGTAGCCTTATCCTCATTTTCCAATTGGAGGAAGATGGAGGATCTTCCAAGAGGAAGAAGGTTGGAGGAGGCATAGATAAGTAGAAAGGCTAAGGTGCTAAGATAAGTATGTTGGGGAAGTTTGATTGTTAGAGATGTCTGAGTTGCTCATATAAGCAGCTGAGATGAACCATGAACCATGAATTAAAATAATGGATACTAGCCGCTCTAGTGCAGATGTGGTTCTCCAGCAACCTCAGTGAGATTTTTAGAATGAAGTCTGAAATGGTGGCTTATTTCCTTGAAGATTCTCCCCTTGATCAGCAATCATGGGGTGTCAGCATAGGGAAAGTTATTTTAGAGACCACTCTTCATTTTTAAATTGTTTTTTTGAGAACTAAGTTCTAATAAATGATGTCTGTTGAATCACTGTGTCCTAATATGTAAAGCAAAAATTGTCTCAAAAACATGGAAAAGTCTTACTTTAATGTGTAAGGCAATATGCAATTTTGAGAGGATAAATTATTGTAAAAGATTTGTCAGCTGAAAAGCTACTTTTAAAAGCTTACTGTTACACAACCTTAACTTTTATACTCCATTACATATTGGAGCTTAGGTGTTAGGTAGACAAAATGAGCACTTGAGAGTATGGCAGGCCATATGCAGCAATGAAATTGCAAACTACATGTAAAATGAGTGAAAACTAAATTATGAAGTTACCAAAGTTTCAGCTTGGGCTACCATACTTGCCTCCTAAGATGTGGGTACACTTAATTGCTGCCAAAAAATGCTATGTTCCCAGCCTCGCTCCTCTTCTCTCACCTTGTGCAAGATGTAGTGCTTGCCCAGCCCAATCTTGGGATGATTCAACTTGCAAAGTCATCAGCAAACTTAACACAGCCCCAAAAGTAGAGCCATTAGCAAACAGAGTTGTCTGATAAACGCCAAAGGTGATAGAACAGAGGGGGCTGTGTTGTGAGCAGAGGGAGGCCAAGACAGCAGGACCTCCTCTCTTAGCAAGCTAATACTGTCCTGAGTTACTAACTTACAACTTCATCATCTGAGGCCGTTGCCCTTTTCAATGTAAACAGGAAAGCATCTGAGGAAGAGTAGATAAATTTTATACATGATAGGTCATTATTCACAACTACTGCTTTTTTCAGAGTTCTGGGTGTGGACTAAGCCATATTGAAATCTTTAAGATATGTGGATGTTTTAAATTTTTGGTTTGTTTTTTTTCTGGGGCTTTTTAGAGAGCGAGAGAGAGAGAGATGTTGATTTAGTCTCTTGTGTAGTGCTTGTCCTTCCATACAAATACCAAGGTAAAAGGCACTTTTTTTGCATCTCAGCTAGATATTGCAAAAAAGGCAGACTCATGCATTGCTGCTGCCATTAGTAGCACAAGTACTACAGTTTGCTCTTGTTTGTTTTTACGCTTACCACATGTATTATTCTTTTTGAATATTCTAGGTTTATCTGGTGCTGGAAAGACTACAGTGAGCATGGCACTGGAGGAGTATTTGGTATGCCATGGCATCCCATGCTACACTTTGGATGGTGACAATATTCGCCAGGGCCTTAATAAGAATCTTGGCTTCACACCGGAAGATAGAGAAGAAAATGTCCGTCGGATTGCTGAGGTTGCTAAGCTGTTTGCAGATGCTGGTTTGGTGTGCATCACTAGTTTTATCTCTCCCTATACTCAGGTGAGTGCCCTGCTGTATTCTGGTCTTGCACTACTGCTGTGCATGGTTGCACGTGTGTGTTGCAAATGTGAAAACCCACTAGCTAAAGCATGAGAAAATACCAAAGGCAAAACATCACTTAAGCTGAAATTCTAGGAATCCATTACAAAACTTAACTGTGATGAAATGCTTATTTTCTTGCTTGTGGCATTTTAACTTTGTAGATATGATTACTCATATTTCAGAGAAGTTAAGCGTAGTCTTCACTACTCATAAAATTCAAACTACCTTTTAGCTTGTTCGTCAGAATTGCAGGTTAGGAACAAAAGCAAAAGATACTCTAAGAAAGACTTTAAAATTGGAAAGAGAGAAAATGATGCATGAACACCAGGCATCTTGAAGAGTGACTGGGGGCTGTAGCTCATGTGTTCTGCTGCATGAAAAGATGATTTTTTTTCTTTGGCTTTGGTGTTACAAGCAGTTCTTTAGATAATATTTTGGAGAAAAGCATAAGTCTTTAGAGAAGTATTGAATGTCGTGAGAGATGGCTTTAGTATTTTCGGTTTATGAATATTGCGAATATCACTAACTGTTTCTGTACTTGGCAAACAGTACAGGTGAAATAGTTTGGAGTGTGCAAGTCTTGTCAGATTAATGAGTGTAAAAGAAAAAAAAGTATTCTGGGATGAAGGATGGTCATGTTGGGAGATGCAAATGATATACACTTTGACTTCAGTGAGCCAGGCAGATGTAACTGTGAGGGGTGTAACTCCTAGTATTATGGCAGGTACTGTTACTGTTTCATTTTTTTTTAAGTTAATGTTTTTGATCTTGATATCAACTTTAACCATGAAAAGCTTCAGTCAAGCTGCAGTGTTATCAGTATATCAAATCCCCTTTTTTTCTTTTTCTTTCTCTGTCTCAGGCTTTGAGAGTTTGCTTGTATTTTACTATTAGCTTTAAAATTAATTTTGAAAGCAGAAAGAAAATAAAAACATGAGATAATCTTTTTTTTTTTTTTTATTCAGGATCGTAATAATGCCAGACGAATTCATGAAGGTGCAAGTTTGCCCTTTTTTGAAGTATTTGTGGATGCTCCATTGCACGTCTGTGAGCAGAGAGATGTTAAAGGACTGTACAAGAAAGCCAGGGCTGGAGAAATTAAAGGTGAACATAGATGTAGTCACATCCTGCCTGTATAAGGGAGTATTGTAGTTCAGCTCATAAATGGATGCGTTGAAGTTTGTGGTATACCACCCTGAGAAGTAACAGGGACTCACCAGTCATAGGAAGACAGTTTGAAATGACAAGGTTACAAGTATATTGTACCTTACAGAGTCATTGTTACTGCTATGGAACTTCCTTTACTATTCTTGTTAATTTTACCAATCCACTGTGAAATTCTATTACGTAAGAAATGGTGATGAGAGATAATCATGCTTAGGTAAGTTACAACGGGGAATAGCAATTATGTCTTACAACCTAGTTAATCTATAGAGGAAGAAACATAAATGACCATGCCTTCTCACAAGGAGTGCCAACAACTATATTATCTTCCTTTCCTCTAGGACTGGTAATATGACACTTTCTATTCTCCCTCCTGTCACTCCCTCCAGTCATTAGATAAGCTTAAAGCATACAGTTTTAGGAGCAGATACTGACCTTTATTTGTAATGTTCAATATTGCAGCAAGTTGATATTTTTACAGGTGGAGAAATACGCTACTAATTTAAAGAATATTTAAATCTCAAGCACAAAGTTCATGCTTTACTCTCTGCATTTACAATTACGGAGGATACAAAAGTTCAATTCCAGCGATCCAGCTGATATATTTATTACAGAAATGATCCTGCAGTGCTTGAATGCTTTGCTTTTGCTTCCTTGGCAGTTTAACTGGGCTTATTTTTTTTCCTCATGTTTATGCACAGTTAGCTAGGAACTCCTTTTTTAAAGGAGTTTTAAAGGAGTTTTAAGGGAAATTACTAGCTAAATAGGATGAATAACTGTCACTGGTAGCTTATATGGGTCAGGATATAAGTCACAGTTATATAATAGTCTCATGGAATGCTTCCTTACCCTAACATGTTATGTTAGGATGACTATACTTGTCAGGCTAATGGATGCCAGACTAATATATTAGATATAATTCCTTAATCTTCTGAGTTAGTATTGCTTGGTGCCATGAGCAAATGTTTTACCGGTTGTTCAACAATTGGGCTTAAAAAGCAATCAGAGCTAATACACATCCCTCGGCTATCCTTCGGTGTCTACTAACTCTGGGTTGATCTGTACAGTTTGTATAAATGAAAATAAATGAAAGAACTTCAACAACAAGAATATGCCCTGTATGTACTGTAGAATGATAAAGTTAGATGAAGTAATATGGCAGGGCTGGCAACAAATGGTTTGATAAAACTTTATTTCCATAAGGTATCTTGTATCAAGGAAGCTAAAACTCTTTTCTCTGACCAGCTGTATTGGTTTGTGTCTAGAAGATTGTGTATGAACAATACTAAGATGCAGTTTGTCTTCTAGATAAAGTGACCAAGACTCTGTTCTGTTCTGTAGGCTTTACTGGGATTGATTCAGAATATGAAAAACCTGAAGCCCCTGAGCTTGTGCTGAAAACTGATTCCTGTGATGTGAATGATTGCATACAGCAAGTTGTGGAGCTTCTTCAAGAAAGGGTGAGCTGAAATGCAGCTATCCAAGTGTGTGTGTGTGTGTGTATATATAGACTTTTTTTCTCCAAAGCATTAGCATTCTTTTTTTCCAAACCCCCACGTACCAGCTGGGAAAAGCAGAGACAGTTTTTTTTGATTAAGTAGTATACATCTTAATATTCAAACTCTTAAACTCATCCAATTGTGTGTTTTCTTTTTAAATGTAAAGATTGCAACAACATTGAACAACATTACAGAAGTTTTTGACAAGAGGAAAAATAATTTATATTCGTTGCTCTAACAGATAATTAGGAGAGAAGGTTTTAGTAGGTGTTACAGAACTGATGGTGTGTGCTGACTTTTAAAAGCCTCAAAACTTTTAATTTCTCTAGAGCGTACATATATTAATAACATACTGGAAATCAGTAAAGACCAAGGATGCAGTTCCACAGCAACTTGGGCTGATCTAAGCAGAGGCTGCTGTGGTTCTGTGTGTTTTCCTTTGTTTATACAGCTTTTCTTGCACTAGTAGAAGTGCTCCTGCAATTGTGTAATTGCCTATTCAGAACGTTGATCTTCCTGACATGGCTCAGTTGGTTTATTGTTTCTAAAAAGGTAAGTCTGTTTTTTCTCTCCTACCTGCCATTTACACCTCCCCTTCTAGGGCTCTTGGTGCTCTTCTCATATGATAATATGATAAGTGGATTCAGTTAACACAGCTGTAAGTAAACAAAATAGAAGAAAAAAAAGGAGGAGGTAGTCATGAGGTGGCTCTATGCTCCCGAAACTGTGCCTCAAATACATTTTTTTAATCCAAGTGTCCCAATTATCACTGTATTATTCACTGCATAGCCAAATAAAACCTCCTGATGAGTCAGAAAACAGGGCAGTGATGTGGTTAGGAAGGGAGCAGGTGGCACTTTGATTTAGATCAGGTTGCATCACAGAGTTTCACCTCACCCTTATGAGTGTTGAGACACAAACACCAATAAAATAAAACTGAATGGACAAAGTCACTGTACTTTGCTCAGCTTTTAGCCTTGCTCTCCTGCCAGAGGTTGCTACCCACATGGAGATCATTATGGACATTTCTTAAACATGTTCTAGCTGCTGCTATTCACAGCCTAATGTATGTAAGCTTTATTAACCAAGAGTGATGTCTAATACATTAATATGCTGTTTTCCATTGAAAATTTCAAAGCTTTCAGACTGAAAAGAATACCAGGTTAGCTGGTGGGTAGTTTTACTTTTAATGTGGGATGGATTTTTATATGCCTTTTTGGTTTTCATGGAGGAGTATGGTATCTGCTCATGGGAAGAATAGGCAAGTCCCAGTTATGGCAGCTGAAGCTGTCGACCTTTTATTTACCTCCCTTTCCTAGTTAGGAAGGAACTTGTAATTTTTACCTAAAAGAAACTTGTCTCCCTAAATAGATAATTATAGTCAGTCAAGAAGGAGATTGCATTTCAGATCATGATTTTAACCTAGAAGGTCTGGCAGGAAAATACTTTCTTGGTAAGGTGAGTTTTCTGGTAATTTAGTATATAGGCAGTAGGTTGGGCAAAGCTACAGCAACTGTTGAAGTGGGTACAAGTAAACAGACCTCATTATGTAGCCAGCATCACATTAGTTGAAGTACAGCTCTATAGAGATTGTCTCTTGTAGCTAAATTTTCAAAAGTGCTGTTTAAACAGGTCACTGGTTACGCAGGAGACCTGATGCACAAAATGGCAGCAGTGTGCTGGACTTGCACCTAATGCCCTGCTGGAGAGAGAAGGGAGAGAGTAAGAAGAGTTCTATGTGTGGGAGGTGGCAGGCTCTGACGGGGAAGTCCTGAACCTCCTGCTCAGAAGGGCAATTGTTTTAAGTTTCGTAATTGTAGAAACTAGTGTCACATGTGCCAAAACTTTGTACGCAATGCTGAATGCTGGCTTCTGGCCATCAGATATGCGTTATCGTTTGCTTAAGGCACATTCTAGCATTTTTAAAAATTATTATTTATTTATTTTCCTCTCTTCGTGGGGAGTAGCACTATGGATGCCAAGATGTCTTAGTGGTTTTCTTCTTCACTGGGAGAGAATGAAACCAAGCCATGGCTAAACAGATGTGTCTTATTTTCCTTCAGATCATGTGTAACCAACTCATAGCTTGAGAATGTAATTTCCATGGATGTGATAATTTTTAGCTAAGTATATCTGTGTATATGTATGTATAAAATATGATCTCTCTCAATGCATACATATGTAGCATATATACACGTATCAGTAAACACATTCAGTCAGGTTTTAAAACATTGTTCTATTATTTTTCGATCAATTATTTTGTACTGAGAGTCATAAGAAACCTCTTTTTTTTTTAAACCACTTTAATATATTGGTGTTTGCACACTTAGTTTCTTGAGTCAAAAAGGCAAATGATCTGTTTGGCACTCAATCTACTGACACTTTCCAGTGGAATGAGACAAGCCTAGTGTGGATGTTTGGCTCTGGGGATTTCATTGTTTTCTTTCGTGTTTCTCTTGTCAACAAATGCAGTTGAGCCAGCACAAAAGTTGTATTGCATAGTAATGAAATAAGTTCAATTTTTAAC
Source organism: Crypturellus undulatus (assembly GCA_013389825.1). Lineage (NCBI taxonomy): Eukaryota > Metazoa > Chordata > Aves > Tinamiformes > Tinamidae > Crypturellus > Crypturellus undulatus. Next base: position 318,926 of record VWPW01016628.1, read on the forward strand.
CAGTGAAATATTTTCAGAGGGAATCATAATTTCTGAGCAACCTACTGTGATAGGACCTGCTTTGAATAAAAGATTACACTAGATGTCTAGAGGTCTCTATATGGTTCTTTGATAAGGTTATTTTTTTGTGTGTGAGAATGGGGAAAAGCATCTTCTGTGTGAAGAATACGTAAGACTATAACAGAGTTTTACACTGAATATTTAGAGACAGACGAGTAAATATGCAAGCCAGAATAAGCAGAAACCAGTGCAAGCTTAAAGTGCTTAAAACTTTAATAATTCCCACATCAATAAAACATAGATTTCTTCTCCTGCTTATGGAAGTAAGCAATCTTCCTGTATTTTTTTAAATTATGAATTTTGGAATTTTGAGGTATGTATATTTTTGTTATGAAATGTTTCCTTTTAAAAATATACTGCTGAGTATAATATAAGTCAAAACTGTTTTGTTCTTGCTGTTTAAAAAAAAAAAGCACATATAATTTTTGAGTTGTTAAAGATCAAACTTCAGTTACATTGAATGTGTAATTACTGGGTACAGTAGTGGTGATGGTAGTGCTGCTGCTGTATTGTTTCTGGTTTGTTCTCTTGATTTTTATCTTCTCTGTCCCGGGAAAAGACAGATAAGCTTTTTTGTCCAGAGCCAGTCTACTATTTGCAGAGACTTTGATAAAGAATTATTCATTTAGCTCTGCTGACTATGTGGATATTTCTGAGATGGTTTCAGCCATAATGAATTGGCTTGATTAAGATGTCGTATTTAAGCTAGACGGGGCTTATTTTGACTGAAGCAAATATCTGAAGGGTGTGTACAGCAGAAAACCAGCAGTGATTAGCTGTGGTCAGAAATTCCTCTTGTTAGTACAGTTTAAATGTCTAAATGGCTCAAATGAATTTTAAATGAAATGCAACTAGTGGGAAGAAAAAGGGCTCAAGACAGAAAACCTGACCCCTGTTGGTTAAAATTGTGGTTCACTCTGCATGTTGCAATTTCCCCCATACTTAAAATACTGACAAATATCCGTGCAAGATGTAGATAACAAAACTTCATTGGTGATTGTACTCAAGTTAAGTACTTTGTTGTTCCATACACAGGTAAATCAGTGGCTTTGCAACACTTTTCACTAATGTAAGCTGGATACTTGTGCTCACATACTGGGAGTTCACCTGAAGGCTGTTTCTTTACTGACTTTAAGTACATTAGCATCAGCAAAGAATACACTGCTAAAGTTTAACGAGTCAGTGTGTTCTTAAAAAAAGCCTCAAGTTTATTTATATTGTTTTGCAGTTATTTATATCAATGCACTGAGAAATATTAAGTATTGAGGACTATTGTGTAGTTTAACCTTTGGTGGAATGATACTTTGAATAAAGTTACCACCTTAAAGTGATCACTAGATGGCCTGCTAGCATAGTGTTTTCCTAAAATTCATAGTCCTGAAGACCTATGGAATCTTCCTACAGGCATTTTTAATCCGAAGAGTTTTTTAAATACAATTTCTGTGCCTGCTATGGACCCTTGATTTGCTAATCCTCCTAGCTCTGGTGCTGTGTTTTGGAGCTACGGTTTTCTCCAAAGCTTTGCCCATAAAGGGGACACTAGAAACAAGCTATTGTCTGATGGGATCTCTGTATTAGCTAAATTTAATTTCCAGCTTTTGATGGGTTATAAAACTAGGACATTATGCCATGGAAATTAACTGGATTAACACTGAAGCAGAATCTTCAGTGAAGTAGCATTCAAGTACAATGTGTACTTAATCATTTTACTGTGCTAATAGGTCCGCTGTTTTTTTTTAGAGCAGGTAGCATTTGATTTGATATCTGGACTTACTGCTGTGGCGGGAGTTTCCTAAAGCTCTCCTGGGCCATAATTCTGCTTTTTGGAGGGAGACGGTAGAAAGTGAGTTTTGCTTTGCCTACTGTGAGGTAAAATAAGCTTTGCAAATGAGGTCTGGTAGATAATGGATTGAGCTTATCCTTGTGAAAAATTTCTAAATGGTAGTCAAATTTATTTTTCTTTATTTGTCTTCAGAGATATGACTTGCCTAACAGCTAGACTCATCAGCCCTTTTTACTGCTATAGCCGCTTTATCACCCCAGTGTTTATGTTGTTTTGCTTTCTTTGTTCTTCTTTCCATAGAGGCAGTGCCTTATGACTGACATACTACCTTTAAAATGCTTGGATAGACTTTGTGTTTCCTTGGCTACAGGCATACCTCTTTGTTTTACTTTCCATGGAGGTAGATGGAGGGAGTGCCTTAGCTGATACATTGCTTTTAAAATGGTTGGACAAACTTTGTGTTTCCTGTGGTACATGCATAACTTTCTACTATGTACTGCATTTACTGGAAAAATAAAGATAACTTCTGTATTTTTGTTTCATTTTTTTGCTCCTGAATATCACTGAAAATTTTGAGTAGGCTTTGTTGGAGGAGATTCTATAGAGTTTTATCATGAGTGCTTCCTTTTTTAATATTCTTTTTGTACATTGAAGTGTTTTTTTTATACCTTAGAGTATAAAGGTCTGTCTTGTTTAAAACCAAAATAAGAAACTTTCATACATATAATTGATACACTGGTTATAAAATTAGGTTTTTGTTCACTGTATATCTAGGTTTACTGATGAATTCCTGCATTTAAATGTTTCCATGAAGTGTTATTTTACAGATTAGGTGGTGGTCGTATGCTGATAGCTGTAGTTAATGCCTTCAATTCATACTTCTGTGTTAAGCAAGTTCAGTTGTGAAGGAGACCTTTGCACTCCCTTTTATCATTGCTGATGCATTTTGTGTAGTCAGTTGCTTGACTCGGTGAAATGCTCAGCTTAAAACATTTTTACTTCTTTAGCAAATACAAAAATACAGTATTTCTTTTTGCTCTTGATAGAGTATGCATTAATGACTCATAAAAAACTGCACTTAACTGTTAATATTTACAGGGTAAATTTTTTACATGTATGGGGTGCTTAAAGTTTAGAAAAAGCTTATTGTCAGGATATCTCACTCAAGATAAGCTGCTCAGATAAGCTACTTGGCTAACAGTATATCAGAATCTTAGGAAGGAAAGTGCTGTGTTTTAGTTTAATACAAGTTACTTAATGCATAATCTTTTACTGCAGAACAATACTATATAAATATTACTTCTTGGCCATGTGTTCCGTAGCCAAGAAACATTCCAAGCAAATACTATACTCTGATTACTTTTTTTAATATATACATATAGGATATCGTGCCAGTGGATGCCTCTTATGAAGTGAAAGAGCTCTATGTGCCTGAGAACAAGCTTAAGTTGGCTAAAACGGATGCTGAGTCTCTGTTAACCTTGGAAATAAATAAGGTACTGGGTGTTTGGTTTTCTCATTGCTGAATCTGTAAGACAGTCTAGTATGTTGCTTAGCTGAAGGAGATTTATGTACCATTATTAGTTACAAACTACAGCTTGATACTTTTCTCTTTCTGAGGGTTATTTCAATGTCTCTAGTTTATTTAATCATTTGTTATTTCTGAATCTTTACAACTTCAAAAATGTCTGTCCCTTCAGATAACATTACATAGTTTAACCAAAACCTGAAGAGTTAAATCTATAGTGAAATTTTTTTCCTCCTGTGCGCACTGAACTATCTTGCGTGTGTTCTGAGAACAGTTGTTTGTAAAAGAGATTAAATCTTCTTTTGTAGACAGTCTTACTGAAATGGAACTTAAAGCAAAGAGTTTGCTCAAGGGCCAGACTAGGCTTGCAGTTAGCATCTGCAATAAAGGTCTTGACTCTTACAGATCAAGACCATTTTCTAAGTGCTGAACTACATCGTTTCTAAATTTCTCTAGTCTTCACCTGTAAGAGGTTAAGACTTCTCTCTGCACCTTACTAGATTTTCTTGCATATATATGCCTAAAAAATAGCATCTTGCTTTGCTGATACTTGATATTTATGATGACCCTCATTATATTTCTGTACAGTCCTAACATAAGTTCTCTCTGGAAAAATAAATCTACTTTCCCTTACACTCACCACTAGCAAATTATCAAGTAAATATGTGTTCTAAACTAGGGAAGAAAATGTACAGTGTGATTACTTCAGTATAACTTAATGTGATAAAATTTGTCATTCTCTTTGCAAAAGAGATTTGGACAAACAAACTCTGCCCTTGTCAAAGACATCTGACTAAGTCTCAGTAATGTACATGCAGAAATAATAAAGGCCACACATTAAGTCACAGTGTGACTGTTTAAATGCCAAGGGTGGAAATTCCCTATAAACCAATACCTCTTTAACAAATTCTAGTCCTGGGAGGATTTTATTTCTCAGTTTTCTTATAATACCTTCTGCAGTAAAAATTCCCCTTCTAATCTATTGTAAGGTTAGATATCTTAATATTCACCCCCTTAATTCTGATATTTTTGTCATAATTGTATGTGTTTTTCACCTCTTGGATAGTTTGTTTTATTAAAAGACAAGTGCAAGTAGTACTCCCTGATTCTGCTAAGTTGAACTATTTCAAACCTTTGCAAGTTAAATGTACTTTTTTTTAGCACCTGGAAATTTGACCTAGAGTTAGGACTGGAAAACAGCCAAAACTATATAAGCGTGAGGAACAAGGTGTTCCTTTTTTTTGTTACTTGGAGACTGAGATAACTTGTTGAGCTTCTGATTGTTCTAAGTATTTTTTCCATTTTTCTTACAAGGTGGATATGCAATGGGTGCAAGTGCTAGCAGAAGGCTGGGCAACGCCACTGAATGGCTTTATGAGGGAGAGAGAATACCTGCAATGCCTTCACTTTGACTGTCTCCTTGATGGTAAGGTATTGCCACTTGTAACACTGAACAATCTAATCCTGTATTATGAAATGTCATTTGTTCAGATGAAACTTCTACCTTGGATGAAAAACATGTCTTTTCAACGATTAAAATAGCTTGCAGCTCCTAGTATCAACCTTAATCTTCTGTAAACCAAAATTTCTTAACAGCTTTTAAGATCTTGTAAAGGTGAGTGTCTAAGACAGGGCTTTATTTCAAGTTTGCAAACTTCTGACATCTATTTTCACTCTCCCTTAGATGTTTATTAATAAAATACCAGTTACAGAAAATGACAGTAGGTAGTATCTGCTTGAATAGAGCAGTCATACTCCTTAAATGCTGCCAGATCTCTTATCTGCAGGTATCTACTGCAAAATTCATATATAACAATGTTTTTTGGTGAAATTAGTAGAAGCATAGATTGTCTAAAATCTGCTTTGCTACTTGAGCCAATGGCAACAGAGTTGAGTCAGCATGGTGTGTTAGTCTAAGAGCAACAGTTGTTTTCCGCAGTTTTGATTCTGGAGAGAGGAAATTTGCTACATAACCCTCAATGCATTTATTACATTGGGTCTTGAAATAAATGTTTGCAGTAATTGACTTCTGCATCATGGAGATCAATGCAAGGGTGTAGCTATTTTCATTTTAATGCTTTCTTAAATGGTTTCAACTGGACAGTCTACTTCATCTAAAAGATATCAGTTGTGTTTTTCTGTTTGCAGTATAGCTTCTTGTTCAAATTTTTCATTATTTTGGAATCACATAAATATAATATAGTCTAAATATTTGCATGGAACTAAGTATTTGGTATTTTCACTAGTGTCTTTGTTCTTTTTCAAAGCTTCACCAGTTGCAATCCTGAGGTAAACATTTGACTGCTTGTTATGTTATGAAACCCAGGCTGAAACTTGTTAGGAAAGTGGATATTCATAATCTCATTGATGATCATTCCTAAGGGTCAGGGCTTTTTTCCCTCTGCAGGGGGAGTTATCAATCTGTCCGTGCCTATAGTGCTAACAGCTACCCAGGAAGACAAGGAAAGACTGGATGGCTGTACAGCGATTGCGCTGGTGTACGGAGGACGTCGTGTAGCCATCCTTCGTAATCCCGAGTTCTATGAGCACAGGAAGGAGGAACGCTGTGCAAGGCAATGGGGTACAACATGCAAGGAACATCCCTATATCAAGGTGTGCAAAAGCGATATAAGTTGAAAATCCAGTCCTGTTGTTTATCCTGTTTGTAGAGCTGCAAATTAAGTGGAAATGGTATCAAAGCTGGCAGCTGTCCTTGGCACAAAGCTTCTTTGAGAAAGAAATGTTTGAGCAGAAACAAAGGGTTTTTTTTTTGTTGTTTTTGTTTTATGCAGCTGCCGAATAGTCTGCTCTTAGTGTGAAATTCTAATGTCAATATGTGCACATGAAATGAATTTAAAGTATAGTGTAGAATCTGTGCTACAAAGGAGAGATCTTTGGCCTCTGGTGTGCTTAGGAAGTACATCCCTCTGTGGACCCAGATGGATCATCAAAGCTCCTTAATCAGCGGATATATGCATCGTGAAGGCAAAAAATCTTCTTCATGCATGTGGAGCATGTGAGAATTGTCTAGTTTAGATGCTTTTGAAACAGACCTGATTCCTAGAGAGTTCATAATTTAACTCCCTGGGGAGTTATTTCCCCTCCATTGTGCTCAGAATATCTTTTTTATCTTGACCTTATGTGTATGTCGTGTAACAATGTTCTAATCAAAACATACCCCGATACGTCTGTGTTTGGTTTTAAAAACTGACGCAAATGTTATATTATGTCTCTACAGAGCCACAGATGCTTTTGTCTCACCATTTATGGTCTCCATCATTCCTTTTTGTTTACAACCGATTTAAAAATCGGATAAAAGAAAATCAAACTTCAAATTGCAGACTTGCGAAATGGATAGTCTTTGTGTTCAGAAAGTATCTGTATGACTAATAACTGCACATATATGAAAACTATGTGTTTCCTTCTTACCAGTATTTTTATTGCCATGACATTGTTTTACTAACTGAAGTTCTGTCCAGAAGTATGTTTGAAATAGCACATCTTTTACTATATACAAGTAAGAATACTGAGGAAGACTCTTCAAAATGCTTGGTATGTTCTGTGCTCATATGTTTAGGATGACACCTTTGAAAGCTTAAAATAATGCAGATTTAAGAAATTCCAAGAAAATCTAATGCGGTGATAACTATGTGACTTGTTATAATATACTCTTTGGTGTATGCCTCTTTGGTAAAGCGATGTGCTCACATTGCAATGCTGTAGGTATTCAGGACAAGCCAACAGCTGGCCCTAAGGAGGACTATTATTTCTTTTCTTAGATGGTTATGGAGCAAGGGAACTGGCTCGTAGGTGGAGATCTACAGGTCCTTGACCGGATTTATTGGAATGATGGGCTTGATCAATACCGCCTCACTCCGGCTGAACTTAGGCAGAAGTTCAAGGACATGAATGCTGGTGAGCAATTTTTTTCTTGATTTGTGCCTTTCTGTAAGGATGTATTCAACATATAATAGGCAGGCACCTGCACAGCACTATGAGGAAGAAGAGATTAACATACATAATCCAAACTGGAACTGGTCCCACACACCTGTCTCTTTGAGTGTAGTCAGTATTTCCAGTCTGTGCAGGTCTGCAAAACCGTTGTCCAGTAAAATAAATACATTTGATATCTACATAACAGTGGCTTGGGGGTTTCATTGTTCCCCCGTGGGAAACCTCTTAGTTAAGGCAATTTTGCTATATTTAGTTTGAGTTGGTTCATTTTAGTTTGAAGAAGAAGGGAGAAATCCTGGTTGTGGCAGGATTCTTATGTGGCTGGTTAGAAATGCTTTGGAATAGCAGTTCGTCTTATTTTGTGCTTCCTGAGTATAAGCTCTAGTAATAATGTAAGAAGTGAAGGAGATCTGTTAAGGCACACTAAATCCCTATACAGATTATATATATATATATATATATATGTGTGTGTGTGTGTGTATATATGTATATATGTGTGTGTGTATATGTATATATACTTATTGGAAATGTATCCATTTGTTCTCCTGATAGTATGCTGGGCCTTTAGGATAAGTAGAATTTTGTTTCCTCTTAGAATTTAAACTGATATTCTCAAACAAGTATGAAATCTCCAAAGACAAGGTTATAGCTATTGGAGCTATTGTGTGTGTTTTTTGCTTTTGCCAATTAGATAACAATGCATAGTAATTTATAATCCTTTAATGACCTATAACAACTGTTCTACTTGTTTAAAAGTGTTGAAAAGATCTTCCTGTTTGAAGATTCTTTGCAGTTGTACAACTCCTAATGATAAAATAATTTGCTTTTGTTATATCTTTTGTTTGTCTGTTTTCAATAGATGCTGTCTTTGCATTCCAGTTACGCAACCCAGTGCACAACGGGCATGCTCTTTTAATGCAGGATACTCACAAGCAGCTTTTAGAACGTGGTTACCGGCGCCCAGTTTTGCTCCTGCATCCGCTTGGCGGTTGGACAAAGGAGGATGATGTTCCTCTCATGTGGCGCATGAAGCAACATGCTGCAGTCTTGGAGGAGGGGGTCTTGAATCCAGAAACAACGGTGGTAGCTATATTCCCTTCCCCCATGATGTATGCCGGACCAACTGAGGTAGATATAGTAAGACAGTTGAACCAAAAAAATGTTTTGTGCTACGCTTAATATCTTTGTGTGTGTGTGTATGTTATTTCTTTTTTAATGGATAGAAGAGATTAGTTTCCCTTGGGAGATGAGACTTCAGAGGCTCCCTCTGTGATCAAACAAATAATTCTTCTATGGAGACAATATGGTTTCAAGTGATCATTTCCTTTATTTTTATAAAGGTGTGATGATGAATTAATCCTTTTTTTTTCTATTTTTTTTCTTAAAAACTTGGAATGAGAAGACATTAACACTGAATAATTACTTTGAATGTAAAGATGATCCTTTTTTTCACTCGGTTAAGCGAAAAGTTTGTATGTGGGGAGGGCTCTACATAAATTGGAAGGAAAAGGCTTTGTTTATTTTTTGGCAAACTTAATCTAGAGAGAATTGTTTCAAGACTTTTATATGAAATAATTATTTGGCAGCTCCTTATTTAGAAACCAGAACGTGGATTGGAACAGTGAGGCATTGTGGGAGGCAGTAAAGTGAATAAATGTTCTTGTTTGGGAATGATTACTTTAGAGGATATTGATTCTACATTGCCCTACCATTTTCCCTACCACCACCACCTAGGTCACAGAAAGTTCAAATTCTGATCAGGCTTACAAGGTTAACTGTGTGATAGCTTTTTGATTGATAGATGATGCACTAGTGGAAAAAAAGATCAGACTTAATTTTCTCTAGGTTGGTTGAGCAGACAGAGCCTGTCTTGCCCTTGAAAGGCAGGGAAAGAATGTAGTTCAGATCAGAGGAGAGGCATGCAAGTGGCTTGCTGTAGGAAATTTTGTTCAATTTCTCATAGGTGTTTGAGAAATAACAGCAACTTTCTACTTAGCTTGCGTATAGCAGCTTTCTCGAGAAAAATGTATTGTTTTAGCAAATTTTTGTTCCCTTTAGTTTCTTAGTAATGCTTTAAGAGTTTGAAAGTGTTTGAGTTGCATGCTGCTGTGTTGTAGAAGAACCACATCTAAATTAAGTTGCTGATGAATAGAGAATTTCTATTTCTTTCAGATTTATAAGCGTACAAGAAGGAACAAAATCCAGTCCTCATCTTGACTAGAATGAGAAATTTCTCCTAATTTATTTAGCATTTCCAGTGACCTCAGAACATAGGCAGCCAATAATATGTTTTAGTAACATAATAAAAAGAGTTTCTTCCTTTATTCATTTTCTGTAGGTCATTTCTGTAGCACAAATATTTATAGAATAAAAAGCAGCTATTAAGTCAATATGGTTATCAACAGGACGAAGATGACTTTCAGTCTGTAAAGATTTAATGACTGTTTCATAAGTTTCAATTTAGTGTGTTTTTTTTTTGTGTGTAGTGTTTTTTTTTCCCAAATATTCTCAATAATAACTTTGAAGGAAAAGATAAAAAAGGCAAAAATCTGCATCAAAATGCAGTAAATACACCTTCTTTGGAAGGTAACCAAGTCCTGATGTAGTATGCAGACAAAGAAACTGGACAAGAGCTCCTGGTTGTATTCTTAATCAAATGCAAACATTCTGATCTTCTAAATAAATACGTGCAGTAGGAAGATGCGGATAGGTATCTTCAATGGTTAGTTAACTTCAACTTTCCTTCCATTATGGGGGAAAAGAATCAATGTATGAGTATATGAAGTAAAGGTAGCAAACATTTGGCAATAAATATTTTGTTCTGCAATTTGTTCCTCCATAGCTTTTCTTTTCCTTTAGTACCTAGCAGTTGTTTTACTGAAAATCTTGTAATTACCATTCAACTTGCCTGGCTATTTTATGCTATGTAGTTCCTAAGTAGGCCCTTTTTTTTTTTTTTTTTTTTTTTTTTTCCCGTGAACATAAGACTACCCATTAAATCAAGTATAATGAGTTTGGAGTTCTTGCTGCTTGGGTGGTCCTGCACTAGGGCCTCTAACAGATAGCATGTTCTGTTCGGTGCTGAATTTGTAAGTATTACAAGGGAAAATTGCCCACGCAAATGCTCATGTGTGTATGCATGTGTGTACAATTGCATTAAATATTTATTGGGGGGCCATTTAATTTCCTATCCTGAATTATGATAAGAATGAGTAGTACAAATAAATATGTTTGCAAATATGTTTACCTACATATATGTATATATTTCGTTAATGTTAAGATGATCTGTTTTGTCAGTGTCTTGTATTTCTGAGGAAACTTCTGGTGATTTAGTCAAGGGCTATTAAGTAGTCTAGGGAATTACTGCCATATACTTGCTGGTTCTTAAATTCTTCTGAGTATTCATTGTCAGACAGTAAGAATTGAGCTATATAGACAGGGAATATTTACTTGCAGGGAATATTTACTACTATGAAAAAAAAAAAAAGGATATTTCCTGATATGATCTGTTTTTGTTACCTGAAGTAACATAATAGCTACTTTGCTTTTTCTATACTGTACAATTAAATCTTCTGCTAAAAGTATTACATCTAAAAATTAAGTAAAAAAAAAAAAAGTTCTGTAACTTAGTAGATAAGAAGTCTAAAAATTGTGGATTGTAGGCAGAAAAATTCCAGGTCCAGAAAGGCCTTGCTCAGTCTTGGCTGTGATTTCCCTGTAGCAAGTCAGATGCCATCCCGTTTATAGAGGAATGTAGCTACCTGCGTTCCAGGCTAATGAAGATGGTAGAAAGGCCAGTGAAAACCTGTTGCAGCATCCCTGTGCAGCCACACAGGTCTGCCTATCCTTTTGGTCTGAGACAGGCTGAAATGCTGAAACCCTGTTTGAACTTAGCATCTGTGTCAGTGTTTGAGGAAGTCAGCTGTTTCTGAAGGCCTGGATTAGATAAGAGGGGAGGGATGTCTGAGTTTCATTTGTAGTCATGAAAATACCAAGCCATTTCTCTGCAATCTGGGGTAATCTGAATCTGAGGTAACATGGCGAACACTATGTTGTGAATATTGCAATGTTGTGAAATGAAAAGATTTTTAGGGAGTTTTAAATCCTTATTAAACCATTACTAATATTTCAGTGTTGTCAGGACTGTATTAGTGTAGCTGGTCCCACATACTCAAGTGATACAGTTCCAAACGCTACTAAAGTAACTTCTTGTGAGTGTTCTAATGTGCAAAAGAAACAGGGGAATAGTACATTTCAACTCTAAGTTTGAAGGTGATACTTTTGGTGTGGCTGCACTTTAAAATCTGTGTCAGTCTGATTGGCAGGGGGGAAAGTGATAATTATATAGTGCATATGCATAGTAAGGGTTGTATTTTGCATTTTCTTCTATGTTCTAGGTTCAGTGGCACTGCAGATCACGGATGGTTGCAGGAGCCAACTTCTACATTGTAGGGCGAGATCCAGCAGGAATGCCACACCCTGACACTGGAAAGGATCTCTACGAGCCAACCCATGGTGCCAAAGTGCTGACAATGGCCCCAGGCCTCCGAGCATTGGAAATTGTGCCCTTCAGAGTTGCAGCTTATAATAAGAAAAAGAAGTGCATGGACTATTATGACTCTGAGCAGTAAGTTGTGTTTAAGTTTTAAGACTTAGCAGGCTTTGAGTAATATCGGCCTTTTTTCCCCTCTGTTAGCTCTCAACTAATAACTAAACAACCATTGTTAAGTTGTTAGTTATGTGTTTAGAGAAATCAGTCTTTAGATGTGTCTTCAGATCATTAAAGCAGCTTGACTTCAGAATGATATGCATACAGTTTCACAGCACAACTAACCTGATCCTGCTTTAGCTGTCACTGAAAGCTACACTTTTCCTCCCAGGTACAGGAGTTTGGTTCTGAAACAAACTGGCACAGGCAGCTAAATCCTTGGGAAACTACAGCTGTGGGCTGAGATGCATTACCAACTTTCCCTCAGCTGCTTGTTAGAGTTGCACTGAATATAGAAGTCTCCTGAGAGGTCACTGTGGACTCTGTCCATTTTTTGAGTTGCCCCTATGAGTTCTCATCATTGTGCAAGATGAATACATTGTGGTGTAAATTTTCGATTTTTTTTTTTTTTCTTTTGTAAGGATGTTTTGGCTTGAACATTTNGTTGGGTGTTTTTTTTGTTTAGCCTTCCCCCCCCCCCCCCCCCCCCGTTTCTGCCATTGCTGTGAAAAACAAACCCAACTGGTTTTGACATGCCCCACCACTGCCAGAATACAGTACCATTTTGATTTCTTCCTTGGATACTGTTTGCAGGGTGGAGTGTGACAGCCATCCTCTAGATGGCAATGCAGACACATGCAGCCTGCAGGAACAGAGCTGCCATTGCCACTGCTCGCCATAGGCAGCACACAGTGCTAGGCTCCAAACAGCTGGAGCTTGGGTGGGTGCAGCTGGCTGCATTTCAAGATATTCTGTGTGATAATGAAAATGCAAGAGACTCTTTGACCGTGTGGTGGTTGTCTCTGTAAGGAGGAAGACAAGGAATAGAGAGTTGTTTGAAAACATGAGAGGATCAGTAACAGATGAGGACTCTTTGTACTCAAAAAAACCTGCTGTTCAAGTCTTTTCCACATTTACCATCTATTTGGTGAGAAAGACTACATTATTTTTTTTCTGAGTGTGGAAAAATCATTTGGAGACTTCACAGCCAGCTATGCAATTCAGAATTTTATGTTCCTAATAACGTATGGGAGATTACACCAGCATTTCTTCTATGACTGCTTGGGCATCACTCTGCTGTATGGCAATATTTGGCTGCCATGGTGCTGTGTTGGGACTGAAGTCATGTGGTAGCAAGTATATCTGCAAGCTTATGTGGGTGTAAGGAAAAGCAGGGATAACCTGCTTGCATTCAGGGCTATTCAGGCAGCATTGTGAGTGAGGATGGAGGTAAGAAAGCCTGAAAAAGCCCTGACGCTAGCTGGTGCAGTCACACAGCTGTGCACAAAGTTTAGTTCTTTATATGTTCTATTTAGTTGAAGTCACCCTGTAAAAAGATCTATGAACCATCAGTGACTTGACACTAAGTTAGTATTTTAGCTCATGAAGCCACAATGATTTTTAAATTTTATATGGTGTCTTAGAGCTAGGCTTAGCATCTCATGGAACCACAGACTTTGAAAACACATTTTTGAAAAAGCTGTATCTAAAACTAAGATCTAGGAAAGGGACTTGAAAAATTCATTTGAAGTGGTGTGCTAGTCCAGATAGAGCAAACTTTCTCTTTATCTAGACTAGAATAATAATAAAGAAATCACTTTTTTGTTCTTGCTAAAGTTGAAAAGCAAACCTAATCTAAATTCCTGTAGGAAGCTTGAGCATTTCAGCTTGCACAGAAATTGGAACAAATAGTATGGTAGTACAAGTAGAAACTATATGTGCATAGTGGTCCCTGGCTTATCCCAACTATTACTCTTCTAACTTTATAAAACTTTGGATTAGTAATTGTGTGGCCAAACAAGCTTTGAAAAAATCTACAAAAAGAATTCTGGTTTTGATGGAATTCTAAATAATAATCTTACCTGTGAGCTGCTGGTAGACTGAGGTGTCAAAACCACCACCACCACCAAAAAACCCCTGAATGCTGAAACTCTTCTTCCCCAAATAGTCACTGTGTTTCTTCATCCAAGAAGGCCTCTCAAACAATTAACACAAACAAGTGTAATTTGGGGTTGGTGACTTAATAGTAATTGTTTGGGTGAACAGAGATTCCTAAGACTTTACAGAAAATCCTACAAAATGCCGCCGCAGACTGCTGCTGAGAAAAAGAAATCAATTAAGCAAAGGGAATGAGTTTGATAATTAAAAAAAAAAATGCAGTGTCTGGAAAAATGAATATATACTTTTTTTTTTTCTCTTATACGTATTCTTTTCTGTACTTGAGGGGGAAAATAAAAAACCCTGGTGAGATCATCTTGGCTAAAAGAAACCTATTAGTAAGGTTACAGGAACAGAGTGTTCATGCATTCCATAAGAGAGGAATGCAGCATAGGAGCTGAGGTGTCTATATCTTTGTAGTTTATTTCTAGGCTCTTTGCTATGGTCATCAAGCCTGCTTTAATAGTGTCAAACATTACTCAAAAGGACAACTTTTCCAACAAAAGACATGCTGTTCTCATATTTGTTTGCTGTAATTTCTGATTTTTAAAGTGGTAGTAAGAGATTGAGGCTCACTTGGTTGTTCTCCTTAATGCTTACTTCACATAACTAAATTATCAGCCTATGTCAATTTGAACTACATTGTAATTTGAACATGCTAAAACACTGTAGAAGCTCAAACTGAAACCATCCTGCTAATGAAAAAGGAATTTCATTCACAGCAGGAAAAGGATTTGCTTCACTTATGTTGATATTAAGCACATGATTAAGTTCTGCTTTCACACAGTTTGTAGTTGGTTAGGTTTTGAACCTAGCTGATACTACTTAGGTCATTCAATGTGAAAGGTGCTCCCAAGACACTGATGTCTTTGTAATGTTGTGGGACAGCAGTGCTGAGGGACCTGTGGCAGAACCAGGAATTGACAGGTTTCCTGTATGCCTGTTGGCATCTTCATACTGTAGCTTCCTACTTGCAAATTGGAGATAACTTTTTTATTCCATTGTAAGATATGTAAAGTCTTTGAAATTTTTGTTTAAAGCACTGTTCCATCAGTGTTTGGAGCATTTAAAAAAAAAAAAAGCATAGAGCTTTCGTCATTGCTGAGGTGCCTTGTGATATTACAGTATAAATAACTATTGTGTTTAAAATATAAACAACTACTGTGTTTAAAAAAATAATTAAACTAGTCTTTGTAAACAAAAGGAAGGAAAGAACCAATATGTGAATGCACTGTTTTTCCCATTTGCTTTATAGTCTTCTTTTGGAGACTGATGTTCAGTTACAGCATGAATAGTTTGAAGATGAATTGAGCAGCACAAAATTGTTCTTGTGTTACTGTGACCAAATTACTTAAGATTATTTTATTGAAGAAAAGTTACAGAATGTGTATAATTCTAATGTCTTAGTATCTTCAGTTCATTTGTAGGATGTGTGGGGAAATTGTGTGTCTTTCTGAAACTTTATCAGGGAAGGGCTAACATCCTTTTGCTGCTCAGGCTTTGGTATTGCTACCACATTAAAAATAACCTTTATAGCATTTGCTTTACTGTTTTCTCTTCTAGATCAGATGATGATTTGAAATGGTTCTTTTTCCTGCTAGAAAATTACCTAGGGACTCTCTTTTACCTCACATATCTTTTGGAAATAGTTGTTTGCAACAAAGGCAAAATATCTCCAGCCTGTAGTAGTGAACAGTGGTGGTCATCCTGCCAAGGGGCAACTGACGCAAATCTTTCACCCTCACCATAGGCTAGCATTCACTTTTAAAAATTTTCATATTTGCACACTTTATATTTTGCAAAATTGAATCATAGTAGGGTTGTTTTTTAACCTTGCCCAGGTATTCTTAGGAATCCAGAGTCCTGAATTGAGAGGTAGAAGAGGAGAGCAGGCATGGTATTGCTGCCATGTAAATGCATACAGTCTAGATGCCAAAAAAATACATAAAAAATATTTAGAGGCTAACAGTTTTGTGAAAGGGAACTTGCTAATTTCCATACCCTACTGAGTGTAATTCAGCACTTAGAGCCAAATTCTGCCCTCTGCACACACTTGGCTTTCATTTCTGCCTCAAGCATGTGCATCTGAGATCAATATTTGGCTTTTATTTCAAACAGACAAGTAAAGAATGAGTAATGGATACATGTTGCAAATTGAACAAATGGCGTAAATGAAATTGCCATATTTAATTTAAGAATAAATCATTTTTACTTGGAACTCTTTGTAGAGTTATGGCATTCTTGTCTTGGTTTGACTGTTTCGCTCCCAGTAGAAGTAGCAGTTTAACTTGACTGGAGCTTTTCCTGCTTGCCTGAGGTACCTGAGAAGTTGCTATTAGTTTCCATTGTCTTGTCAATAAATGACAATCCTGAGACAAGTTCACTCGTACATCTGTCCAGTTGAATTCTGCCCTTTTGGAAATACATTTTTAAAAGAAGATATTTTTATCTTCTTCATTCATCATTATTTCTTCTGTTAAATTTGTGCTTTTCTTTATTTTGAACTAGCTGTATCATGTGCATGTATGTATGTAAACTATGAAGTGGCTTGCAGTCATCCAGCTGCAGAAGCTAGTGAGTCTGCCCCCAGATTTTGAGGCTTTTTACCCTCTTTCCTTCTCCATGGGATTTCCTGCCTTTCTTGTTATGCCTTTCCCAGTTCTCCAGTGGCACTGAAAGGAGCTTCTTCAAAGGCATGGAGTGCTGGACTACTGCCTTGGCAGGAGGAGCAGGAGCTGCACAACAGGATGGCTGTTTGGCACAGCCCTGAGCCAGGAGGTGGAAATGCTTTTCCCTTAACAGCAGCGCTCCCCTTCCTTGTAGAGGGAAGGTAGGCCAGATGGAAGTGTAGACTAGATTCTGAGGACATCAGTTGGACTATGCTGCTAACCTCAGGAATTAGAAAAACTGCATATTGCAGAGGGTGTGTGTTTAAAATATTTTTCTGGCATTGCTAGTCAGATGTATGGAAATGACAATTGCTATCCAGCATTATACTCTCAAAATGAGCTTTTATTCAAGTTTCAAAAAAGAGGAAGAAATAAAGGAAATGTGCTTGCAGATCCAGCTTTTTAAGTACATTTTTTTTTTCTTCTTTCCCCCCTCCTTCTTCCTCTCTATTTCCTATCCTTCCCCTCCTCTACTCTCCCAGCCATGAAGACTTTGAATTTATATCAGGCACCCGCATGCGCAAGCTGGCTCGAGAAGGACAGAACCCACCAGAAGGCTTCATGGCTCCCAAAGCCTGGACTGTGCTGACAGAATACTACAAATCTTTGGAGAAGGCTTAGGCCTCTTATTAACTGCAGATCAACCTTTGACGCCTGATTTATTAACAAGAAGGGGACCACACAGTCACCATTTGTGTTGCTTTGTTGTGGTGTCTGCCAGGAAGTTTTTCTCTGAAAACAGACTCTTTCTGCCTAAGTTAGCATCATTCTTTGCCTGTCCTTATGGGTTCTATTATGTTCTGGCACCTAAATAACTGCTGGTTTTAATGTCTTCTCTTTTATTACAGTTAATATTCTTGCAGTAGGATTTTTAACTCTTGTCTTTTTTTATATTTTACTGCCTCTGTCCTTTGAGTTCTGCAGCTGTTAAATTGATGCAACTTTTTCACATGTTATTTAAGCTGTTGGTTAGTTTGGAGTATTAGTAGTTTGTAGGAAAAAAATGTAACAGTTAGATCCTTTAAAATGAATACATGCTCTGTAAGTGAAGAAAGTAGATAAGATTTAAAATTATTGTAAAATTATACTAAATCTTTCTTATGAGCATCTCCAGAAGCATTTAACATTAATTCCTTGCTATGTATAATCAAAAAGCAGAGTTCTATATGCAGTGTAATTAAACTTTATTTTTTGCTTTTATTTCTGTTTCTTTGTTTAGTGTTGGAGTTCATTGAGTTGGCTGGTACTTTCCTTCTACTATGAACCATTAAAGCTGGAGAAGATGGTCCAGTGGTGACTAAAAGAATATATCTAGTTTTCCTTTTTAATAGATAATTAATCCAGAGTTTATTTTATTTTTTTCTTATATGCTTGTTGACGTGGATGTCATATTTAGCCAGTAGGGGAATGTTTTACTTATTTAATTTAACTTTTGCCAATATTAGGTGCTGAATATGCTTGTTGAGCCAACTACACCTTCCAAATAACATAGGAGATACTGGACAAAAATTTGTAGACTTGCACACTTATGAAGTGGTCATTTGCACCTTATGAAGTGAAGTCCAGAAAATAAGTGAGAGTAATGAACACTAATATGAATCATCCTGTAGAGTTAGTTTGGAAACAGTAATGTCTGCAGACAAATTAAGAGCGGTGACAAGAAACGCTTCTTAGCTGTTGTGATGCTGAGGTTCTGTTGTGATGGCACTTCTTGAGACCTGTACTTGTGGGGCTCTGTATTTAAGAAACTTTCAGGTTTATCCTAACTTTAAGTCAATAACCATGACACTGCCAGTGTGATGCTGATTAATAATGGGACAGAAGCATGTGGTTAATTTGCAGGCAGGACTTGCTCTGCATAACTGTATTTTCTCATGATGTGCAATTTCACTGTACAGTTCCCATTTTCCCTTTTGTCTAACTTATCTCTTGTAAGGAAGTTGTACTTACATGGAAGGGCTACCCCAGAAATAATTCCTTGTTCAGTGTCTCCCTTTTCTCTAGGGTTTCTTTATCTTCCCTTAGTGTATAACAGCATTAGTTGGCCAGTTCTAACGCTGTTTCTCATAGTAGGCTCAACATTAGTAAGGTGCTGTGGTTTGTGAGGGTCTCGGAGACTATTATTGGATGTCTTCCAGGAGAAAGCAACAGGACTAATGAGGTAATGATGGGTGCACCCAACCTATTTGTTGTTGACAGATGCCTGTCTTCCCACACCTGGGCTTTGACCAAAGGAAGAGAAATGACCTAAAGCACAGGTTAAAGTTCTCCTTTCCACTCCCTACCTTCTACAGCTACCTTGATCTTCCTTACAAATGGTCCCTTCCCTGCTGCCCTTGCACATCATAAAATATGGCTATTATTCCATGCTTTTTGTACAATCCTAGGATGATGGTTGACTTCTAGATGAACAGGGTGTGTACAAAAGTAATAAGACTTTTGATCCATATAATGCAAGGACAATGTGAATCTAGCTTTCAAAATACAGAAGGATTAATGAGGTAGGTGGAGATCACCAAACCGTAATCCTTGGGGTTAAGTAAGTGCTAAAAAATTACTGCATTGCCTGGGTGAAGTGATTAGTTCCAGATGACTCCGATTCTCCCAGCAACTTGAGCAAAAAGTCGAATTTTCTTTAAAGAACCACAAAGCTTTTTTGTGTGTGTGATCTTCCATATGCTTATGTTTGACTAACATGACTTGAAATGTCACTCTGATTATTCAATATCTGAAGGTTAGGATGGAAAAAATGGTTGATGAATGCTGAGGTTGCTGGCTTCTACCTGATCTTTTTATTTATTTATTTTTCAGCAGAGGACCTAAACACTACCAACTCGGTACATCAGACATCGGAAATGCAGAATGAGTAGCTCACTTCTTTAGACACGTTTTGGAGATAAGCAAGCTTCCACATCTGGAATAATTCAAAAAAAAGTCAGGAGGGGGTAGAAATGAAGTATGGAATATAGGGTGGAGGAGGGTGGGTGTGGAAATAGAACAGAGTGATCAGGGACTGTGTAGCCAGTACTGTAATTGATTTGAATGTAAACTTCCCTTGCATTTTTTTATTTTCTTAATTTTCAGCAAGCTGCACAGGTAGAACACATGGAGGTTTAAACTTTGTTTTGGTATGCTACAACAGGCAAAAAAATTATGTTCACTCTGACCAAATAGCAGAGTAGTCCAAATCCATTTTCTTTGCTTAAGGATTAAAGGTGTTAATCAAGATCATCTTCCCTTTTTAAAGCTGGCAACTTCAAAGACTAATATGTATGTGTCGCTTTCAGTATTTACACATGCCCCTTGTGTCTCCACTCATGAACTTCTAAGCTTTTGTGCTAGACACTGTAGGAACAGAGAACAAAGCTCTCATCTCTGGTATAAATTAGCTTCCCTGTGAGTCAGAAGACAAGTTTATAGCCTCCATGGCACAGTCTCCAAAGATAGAGAATGGAAAATTTAGGCCTGTCAATACAGGAGAATCTACAGGAAAAAATGAGTTGGAGTCTGAATATGCCTTCAACTTTGCAGGGATGTCTGTTTATCCCTCTACAGGAGTTGGATTTACTGTGATACCTGAACACTGGTAAGAGATTTGGAGAAATGGTATTCCAGTTTGCAAAGCTGTTGCAGAATCCCTCACCACCAATAAAATAATAGGGATTTTAGCCTGGAGTGAGTTACCTATGAATGAAAAGCATTTTGATAGCTGAGAATTAATACTTTGTTCTGACTTATGAATTGATCCTGGGAACTTACCCAAACTACTGACTTAGATGTGTAGAAAAAGAGTGACATTAATCCCATTTCTTTTATATTCAGAGTTTTTTCTAACACAGACTGGAGAAGGTAGGTTGCCACAGGTAGCTTTAAAGCCTGCTGTGGCTGGTTTGTTGGGTATGGGAGTTCTCTGCTGGCAGGAAAGCAGCTGGTAGGGAAATGTGATTTAAAGTACTTTACTAAGTACTTTACTAAGGTTTTCTTTTTAGCTGTGTTGTTCTACCTTGAAGGAAGCCTGAGGGTTGGAATAGCAGGGCCTCTCTTAAATTTGCTTTCTCATTATACACACACATACGCACGCGCACACACACACACACACACACAAATGTTTTGACTATCAATAGATCTGGATTTTTTAACTGGGCTTTTGAAGTGTTCATTGAAGGATTTTCTTTGTGTCCCCTGCAAGCTTTGTGTCTGCTCTTGTGGTATGAAGATTTTTTTTTTTACCTGTATCCCTTTTTGTTTTATTTAGTCAGTATTAAAATAGCTTTTTCCCCTATGGGAAGGTGTATATGTTCATGAGCAGAATCATTCCTATAACATCACCAGAACTGTCTGCCCTAGAAGGTTCATCTTGATATCATTTTAAAGTTGAAGGGGGAACGAACCTCACTGAAAGCTAGAAAACAGAACCTTATACTCACATCTGGAATTCTTAGACAGTAAACGGCTCTGACTTAAAAGAAATTTAGATTTTTTATGTGCCATAAAAACTGAAGGAGCCTTGCGTTCAATATAAGGACTGTCACTTATCTTTGTGTTAAAAGCCAACAGCAACACACTTTGAAGTATACTGTAGTCATAATGCTACTTGTGTGTGTGTCAAAGGAGGAAAAAGCCCTCATCTTGGATGGGGTGCAAAGAGTGCCCAAATCTTTTATCCTCTGCAAACAGAGCAGTTTACTCTGTAGAGTCCTATGCTCCATCTAAATTGTATGTGATTTTTAAAAGAAGGGAAAAAAAGTCCTGAGCACCTACAGTTCTTGAAGCTTTCCATCCCAATGATCTGCATCTGCATCTCTGTGGTCTAAACCAATTTCTATTCTGTCATGATCGACAGTAAAATTTGTTGAAAGAAATGTGATGAGATTAGGACCCATATCCATATGTTAATGCTGTCTGAAAAATGTTGGTGAATTTTGTATGTACAAAAGGCCAAAGTTTCATTCAAGAGCACAAACCTACCCTTCTAACTCAAACTTTTCTCTTCAGTAATACGAGTCCAAGAATGAGAAAATATTTTTGCTTTCATCCTGCTAACATTGACACCCTTCTCAGAGACTTAAGTGTGAGGAAATAGACTCCTTGACTCCTAAAAATTGGGATAAAGTGTTGTTTACCACAGAATAGTAGATGGCAGTCTGATGATCTGTGGAAGGTTGTTTGCAGGACTGGTTATAAGGCAGTGAGGTTTTTCTTTCTAGAATGTGAACAGGCTATTCTACCATCTGTGAAAATGGATATTTTGATCATTTGATTCACTGGTTTCCAGGCGATGTGCCGACAATCATGAATCAAAACCATGTTTAATCATGTTTCTTATGTTTCTTCTGGGAAGAACTTAGTACTATTGTATTTTAAATGATGACAAAATATGAAGAATCTGGCATGATTATATGAACAAAAATTGTCTCTTCATTTTCTTTGACAGCCCGGCAATAAATATGCCATCAGAACTGATGTCAAAAATTCTGTTCAAAATGCAAAATGTCATTCACCCTTGATTAGGCGTTTTTTTACAGCTCCTTTCAAGAGAAAAATACTGCTTCTGAAAACCTGGAAATTTGTTTGCCTTGCTTGTTGGCTAGACACACTTTGAATAATAGTGATTCTTAGCTTTTACTGTTTTGCTTGAAGTTTTTCTAATTCATATTCCTGAGCTCTACTTTGAAAGAGCTTCCCAAAGAATAATATGTCTTTAAAGCTTTTTCTTCAACATCCTTGTCTCTTTTAGTTATAGTAGTTTGATCACTTTTCCTTTCTGGAAAAAATCTTGTAATGGTCAGTCTTATGGAGACTGGATAGAAAAACTTCAGCTAGTGAAGAACTGTAGCTGATTTTCTTTCTATACAAGTCTTTGGCTCAGTGCTGCCCTTCACTCATTTTGGGTGGAATTCTCGTGAAACACCTTGTGTGCTGGAGCAAATTATCCTTTTGGGGAAAGATGCTAAGCTGATGATGGACAATTGCAGAACAGCATCACTGAAACATTGACAGTAAAAAACCTGGATCTTGTAATAGGAATTCTTCTGGAAAATACTGTGTCTTTTCTGTAGTCACTGTTAGAATATAGATTCAAATTCTTTGGTCAGTGAGTTTCTGGAAAGAAATAGGCAGCTGCTTTTTCACATTTTAGTGTGCTCAAAAGCAACCCCCCTGCTCTACCCAGTTCGTTACAGATACAACTTGATAGGATAGGAACTTGCATTTTGTCTCTTAAACTCAGACCATTGTGTCTTCACTTAGAGTATTTTGCTGGAAGTTTGCAATGAACTGAATATAATGATGTATTTAGACCAATCCTTTGTAGGAGAGTTTCAAACAAGGGCCATTTTTTTTAGATGTTATAATTTATTTTCATTTGTACATGAACTGCAGCAGTTCCACATTTCAGGGTTTCCTATATAACTATGTAACTAATAAAAAGAAAATTCAGCCTTTTTGCCCATTCTTGATTTGACTATTATCCTACAAACATAGCTCATCTTGAAACTAGTGCTGAGGAAGCAGACAGTTTTCCACATGGGTTTTGTGATGCTGACTCTGGAGGGCATCAGCTTAATTTGATTCTCTTTTTAAAATGTGATCTTAAAGCAAGACCTTGCTGACAGAGGAGAAACATGACTGAGTGAAGAGTCTGCAGGGTATGCACTAATTTTCTCTTACATCTGTGACTAAAAGTTGGAATACATGAAGTCTCTCATTTTAAGAGAAGGTTAAGTTGCTGTATTCTGAAATGCAACAGAATGGGGATTCAGAAATAACAAGCTTACCTTACCTAGCCAAGTGAAGACAAAAGTGTAAGCTAAGTTTTTTTTTTTTTAATCTAATATCTTACAAAATCTTACAACTAGAAAAGTTCTGCTTGTCAAAACCCAGGAGACTGTGTGCCTGCATATATCCCCAGGAAGGCTGCTACTATTGTGGAGAATTCCAGCATTGAAGATAACTCTTTGCAGCATGAGTTCCCCATCCATTGCCTGGTTACTATGGAATTTTAAATGTCTGCTCAAGCTCCAAGTGCAATTTTAATAAAATGTGTGCCCATAGCACATTCCACTCCTGTATCTTTTCTTCCTTTTCTCATAAAAGTATTCTGTTATTTTTTCAGGCAGGAAATGTTCTTGTACTTGGATGTGCAAGGGAGGCATCACAGTTTACAAGGGAATTCTTGCAGTTTAGATTTTGTCAGCTGTGAAAAATATGGGAGAAGTGGCTGCAGAGTGTTCTGTGACGGGATCTCAGTTTTGGATTGGGTTTGTACACCAGTGACTGCAGTTTTTCTCAGGTTGTAGGCTACTATAGTGCTGGTTGGTTAGTTCGTTGTATTAGTCAGCCTATAACATTGCTTTTGTTATCTTTTATGGTTCCCTTAATCTGTGCATTGTCTGAGAATTGAAGCTCATAAGTTTTTAAACTATTATGCTGAAATTGCTAATAAGTTTTCATGAATTTTAATCTATACAAAACTACAAAGTGTATTTATTTATTTATTTACTTTTAAAAAGGCAAGATTACAAATAAAGGATAATAGTAGGTGGATGAACACTTCCTGCATGATCACCTTTCCTAGGTTACACCTGCTCTTGGTGGAATACCAGGTGGCAATGTAAGGGCCAAGCCCACAGAAGGTATTCTGGAAATAAGAGCACAGTTATTTTTAGTGCTTTTTTTGGTGTTCTCTTCCTCTTTCTGCTGTGCTGTGAAACGTTACTTTGTTAACGTGTCTGATCAGAAAGACTTCTACTGAGGAAAAATAAGGAGGTTTTTCAAAGCTTAGGAGACACAGAAGAGATGAGAACTGGGCATGCTTTAGCTGCACAACCTTGGGAAAATAGTTAAGAAAATTAGAAGCTCTGTATTATACTTTCAATATCTCTAAAGGATAGTCATCTCATCTCTTGAGCTGTTTTGCCAGTTGCTCTGTATTTTGGTTTCCATAATACCTGTCTGATAAGCAACATGATCAAAGAGATGATACTTTGTTATTAATCTCTTATGCAGGCCCTGATTCTTTTGCGTTTCAAGATAAAATTATAAATAGTGAGGAAAGCCTCCCAGTTTGCAGTGTGATACAATTAAGCTGCATCTGGTAGCACTCATTTGCAGAATGTTCACAGAACTGTTGTAACATCATCCATTGTACTGATGCACAAACTAGGAAGTAATCAAAAAGGCAAATTCATCACAGGCTCCACTGGAAATAAAGAGCAGAAGAAAAGCCTGCTGTTCTCCAAGCAGAAACACACCAGTCCTGTATTGGTGCTGGGGGATGGGAAACATTAAAGCTTCAAACCAACATAGATAAAAGACCAAAGGAATTAGAGTTTTAACTAATATTAGTCTTAATCAAGGTTCTTTGTTTAAGGGTTGGTTGCCTGAAAGCTGCAAGATGGAGCTATTCAAAGAACTTAATATCACTATTCCTCGCTATTAAGATAGTTTTCACATATTCTAGAGCCACTAAACTTATTTTATTTAAATTGACAAAAATGGTATCTGAAAGTGGTAAGCTTCTTAGTGTTTCAGTTTTTCCTTCATCTGATGCAATGAGTATTTTCAGTCTGTCTTGAAAACAAAGCCGAATCTGCAGATTGATAGTTGCTATGTGCAAGCATGTCTGTGCTCTTGCCATCATCTCTGTTGGACAGTTGTCCCTGTGCTAATGAGAAGATGCCATTCCCAATGGGGTGATGGCAAATCTACCCCTAGTGCTTGCGCTCTGGGATTAATTTAACGGATGCAGTGATGAATGCTACGCAGAGGTCTGTGAGAACACGCTGCCTGGGAACAGCAGGCTTAGCATGGCCTCGTTTTGGTAGATTTTCAAGTCACTTGGAACTTCTTTCTGCTGCAGTCTGCGCTGGCAGATACCTTCCTGTGTTCTGAGGTGAATCTACTTCCTGGCAAACTTATTTTGTAAGTGCAAAAAAGGGCATTGCGGTTTCACTGCAGGAGCCAGCCCTTGAAATTTTCATGAGACTGCTGCTGAACGGGCATTGCTGTCTTGTGTATTGGAATGACTAATTTAATTCAAATACTGGAATATAGACTGAGTACTCTACCATTTACTAAGCTGTTTTCTCCCTTCTATATGTTAAAAATATTTTTCCCCATAAATATAGAATAAAAGAATAAAAATGTAGAAGAATAAAAGTCCCCTTTGCAGAATTCTGCTGAATAAACTGGGCTATAATATTTTTTTCTTAGAATTAAGTACCAGTCAGACCTGCTATTCATATGTGATATGCTTATTTGTATTTGCTCTGATCTTTTGCCCATATAAAAAAGCACGAACTACATGGGATTTAATTACAAGCTTATTTAAGCTATCTTTTATTCAGACAATAGTAGAGTATGTATTTATTTGAGTAGAAATTCTGAAATGTGGTCCTTTCTGCTCTCAGTCTTTTTCTTTTAGAAATGAATAAATCCATTCTTTTTAAGAATAAATTATCTAGCCACCAGTACTTGGCTTCTTGCTTTTTTTTTGTTTGTTTCCCTCTGTTGGAGGCCTATGTTTAGTGTAATGATATCAAGCTATCGTGGTCATAAGCAAAATAATTAAGTGGATTTGTTTTCCTTTATAAGTCCTACACAAAAAAATGATTTGCTTGCTTCTGAGGTACCTAGTTTTATAGTGTTCTGTTTCATCATAAGGAATTCTTATCTCTTAGAGGGCATAAAGTTAGACTCAAGTCATCTTTCTAGTGTTCGATGCGGTTAGTTTAAATCATAAATATCTATACAGAATAATACGATTTTGTGCATTTGAATCAGTTATTTGAAATTATATAGGTTAGATGCTCAGCAGCACTTTATCCTAACTTCTGGTTAAGTGGTGAGTTAGTTACCTTTTTTTTACAATGTGCAGAATACACTGAGTAGAGTTCTGTTTATTTAATAAGAAACACATTATGGGATATACTACAGAGAGTCCTTTTTAAAAAGTCTGTGCGTAATGTAAAGCAAGATTTTTTTGCATAATGAGGTGACAATTGAGAGGCATATTTTTACTTTAATGTTGCTTATGTTGAAGGAGTCTTTAAAGTATTTGCGTGTGTTTGTATATATACATATGTAAATATATATTTAGAGAGAGAAAAGTAAGAAGAGAGAAAGTATCTTAACCACAACATGTGTTTCCACTGAATCTCATCCGCTTTCTTCAGTGACAAAGCCACATACTATCCTTCTTGGGATTGCAGGCCAGTGCAGATATGGAATAATGAGCTTGATTCCATGCTGCTTACTAAGCCAAGCAGTTGCGTAGTCTGGTTATTTGTGCGGAGGACAGGTGCATAGTCTCTGACAGGTATAATATTCTACCTGATATTTTTTTTTCTTTCTTTCTTTTTTTTTTTTTTTTCATTTAGATCTTGCATTGTTGTTGTTCTGCTAGCAGTTGGGAAAAGATGCTATGCACTCAATCTTAGCATATTGAAAATCAGTAGTCCAAAAATCAATGAGGAAGAGCAAATAGGATGAATCAGTACCTTTTGGAGGGCACTGGAACATTTCTTTTAGATTAAAGGAGCATACAGAATATTATCTGAAGCACTTCGAAGTTACCCACTTTATTTGTCAAAATTGTCTTAGCCAAGCTTCTTCACCTCCTTATATCGTCACTAGAGAACGAGACGTGCACTTGAGTCAGAATGTCAGCTCTGTCTTGAATTGCCCCATGAAGGTGATTTTTTTTCTTGCTGACTGTACAAGGGAAAAGAGGTTGGTTGGCTAGTATGACCTTATAAATAGGTCTGTTTAGGTATCTAAAGTTAGAGAAGAATATATTTGTCCTTAGAGAGTTTCATCTTTTGTTAATGCCTAGTGATATTTCCGAAGTCAGCCCACACTGAGACTGGTCTCTAGGGACAATCATGAAATGTTTATCCTTCTTATACCAATTTCTGATTTTAGCTTTCTTTAATTTTTGAAAGCAATGCAACAATCAGCTTGATTCAAAAGTTATTAAGCTCTCTCCTTCCTTTTCAGAAGTCAGATACAATATAATGTCTGTCGGGTCAGAAATGTGATTTTACAGCACTTCCCACATCCTAACTGGGAACTGCAGCATGGGTCTTCAGTACTTTCAAGCACATTTCTTCTAATAATTTAGTTGGGAGACAGGGAAAGGGAATTAGAAAGGCTTAGAATTCAGCATAGTGCCTGCCCACTCAGAGAAGTGGACTCGATGCAGCTTGCAACAATATGCTTTAGCTGCATGTACAGTGCATGTACTGTACATGTTCAGTGCATGTACAGTGACAAAGAAAGAGCAATTCATTGTGATGAGAGGTTTCCCTGTTAAGACAAAGACTTCAACTGTTTTCAGCATTTATTACTACTGAGGATTTCACAAGGCTCTTTTAAATTCAAAGCTTTGAATTTCTTTTCTCTTGTAATGCACAGGAGAGCAAAATCGTGTTTTGAATTAACTTTATGTAGAAAAGAGGAAAAAAGTTCACTTTAACCTTAATTTAATCACTTGGTGAAATTAGTATCATTTTAAGAAGCAAATTCTACTTTAAATAGGTGGGTAGTTCTGTGAGACCTAAGTTATGAGCTGGACATAACTGTTCCACTGTTAAGAACTTTTTTCTCTTTGAACCATTGGCAAACCAAAGACATTCTGTCCCTAATGATACAAAGGTATTTTTCTGCTTGCAGTTTTTATGATTAAGTTACAGCTCAAGATTTAACAGGGGTTGATTGTCCTTTTCTCTTATGCCAGAGTGTGTTCTGGATATATTAATGACAAGATGTTTCCTACCTGGAGGAATTGGGAAAGGAAAAATCTCATAAATAAGCGCAGTGATTTCTTTAAAAAGAACAACCCCCTTGTTGTTATGCTATGTAACAGAAATGTCATGAATTAAAAACAATTCAAGAATTGAATTGGCAGATCATACTGGAAAGAAAAGGGTCATGTGCAATAGACTATAACTTCTGGAAAAAGAAATTGAGATAGTTTTCTGGAAACAGTTTTAACTTGTAATCCCTGTAGCACCTCTGCATAAATCCATTCATAGCTCTTTCCCAATTTTTGTTGTTGTCACTCTTCAATCTACCTCATTTTCCTCTCTTTTAATTTGTTTTGGTTTTGAAATTTGTCCTACTGTGTCCTATAATCCTGTGTCCTGGAACAATGTTATGATTAAGAGGTACAAAGTTCATGGACCTTAGTATATGCTGAAGTGAAGTCTTCTGCACTTAACTCATGTGCTAGCACTTAATGCCCTTGATTTTCTTACCTTTTTATTTTGTTTGTTTTTACATGCTTTATAAAGCATGTCATTTGAATACCTTTTTTTCAGCCATCTTTTCCCCTTTTTAAATTTATATTAACTAATCTTTGGAAATAGATAATCTCAGAGAAAATGAAACAATGGTGTTGAAAGAACATCTTTGGGATCACAGCATAGCATGACTATAGGCTTTTAGAAAGGAATCCTTTGCTTAGCAGCATGAGGCTTTGCTAGTTGTGAGTGCAGTGATGAAATCTGTCCTTGTGCAGAAGGCTAATACAGGGGTTACTTACCACTAGTTGGGAAAGTCTACACTGGTGGGAATGAACGTTGTTCTCTGGATTTCCCAGGAGCAATGAAAACTTACACATTTAGATTTGGCTCAGAATCTCAAAATGTTCAAGGTCCTTGAAGGTTCAAGTGAAGAACAGGCCTTTGAGTTTGGCCTTTCACATAAGGGTGAGTTTTACCCTGGGTGTATGGATTATCCTACATAAAAGGCCTTCATCAGTTCTTACCATATGGTTAAAACATACATACATATTTTTTCTGTTACCTCCAGGCCCTGTAAAGCAGCTGGTATTAATGAATAAAAATAGCCAGCAAAATCATGGCATGTGGTTGCTAGAAGGAACAATTTATAGCCAGGAGTCCTGTGGATTACTAGAGAGGAGGAGGAAAAAAAAACCTCAAACACCTGACCTCTGAGCGCATGTATGAACTCTAAATTTCATCTGCATCTTCAGCACCTGTATTGCTCAAGGCTACAGAATATGGGACTGAACAGCAAGTATTAATTCTATTCCTGTTGCTGAAAAACTACAGGGAAGGGAATTGGAAGCTTGGAGGGTGTGGTGGTTTTGGTTATATTTTTTTAAACACCACTATTGTAGTTTGTCTTCTAATTGACCACAGTATAAAGCTATTCATCAATTTCTGGAGAGCATCAGAAGAGAAGATGTTTGCTTTTTGTCTCAAAGTAAATGTAATATAACTAACAATGTAAATTTTGGAGGATGGATGAAGATGAATTTTCTAAGCGCAGAATCATGAGCTACTACCTCATTGCCCTTGGTTGGAATTTTACTTTTTGGAGGGTGGGGGGAAAAAAAAAAAAAAGCAGACATATCCTCATTTACAAAAAGCAGTGACAAAATGAAAAATGTTGCATTTTGATACTTCAGGAAATTATTTTAATACCTGTCTGTGTTTCATTACTGGTAGTTATCATGCTCAACAGAGGAGCAGCAGACTTTCCTTGTACCTTTACTGAGACTCTGCTTGTGTTCGTTTCTTTTTTTCCCCCTCTGGGGTGTGTGGGTTTTTGTGTATTTTTAATATGCGTTTGCAGTTTGTGTGCTAGTGAATTCATAATTTATTTCTCATAAAGGCAGTGGGCAGTTCAAATGGGAAGGTCAATATGAGATGCAAAGCCTATAGAGTGAGAATTCTAAACAGCGTAATGATATTGTAGTAGAAAAAAATGCTGAAACTTAATTTGTGGTGAGACTAAAATGGCTAGTGCAGTTCTAGATTTTTTTTTTATAATCAGGGAACAGGAACTGCAGGAGTTAAGGAGTGACTCTCTTGTTCTACAGCCTGGGGAAGACTCCCACCAGAATAACATCCTGGATTTCCCTAGGAGGGAAAGAAAAAACACACACACAAAAAAGAGAGAAGGATCAAAATAAATGTAGAATGAGAAAATATTTTACAAAAGGGGTTTAAAGTTCTCCACTTACTGAATTTATTCCAAAAGTAAGAAATGCACAAATTAGGTTAATGTTGGGGAGGAGTGGGAGTCTGAGACCTGGAGAAATTCACAGTAGGAATCCATATCTCAAAGCTAGGCAGAGAAATTCAAATGAGGAAAAAAGGCATTTTCTAATGAGAGTGGTTACCAATTGGAAAAAAAATTACAGAAAGAAGCAATAGTTGTTGTTTTTTTTTTTTTTTTTTTTTTTTTNACAATATTTTTTTTTTTTTTTTTTTTTTTTTTTTTTTTATATATATATATAAAAGGGCCATATGCCTTTGAAATGTGTTCTAGAGAAACAAAACACAGAAGAACATGAAGACAGCCCAGGTGAAATCCTACAGGAAAGCAAAGGGGCTATACAACAGTACCCAGTTGGTCCAAAAGATTTTCTACTGAATATGTTCACGTGTAACAGTTTGTTGTGAATGAGAAGTTCTCAGATTACATACACCCCTCTGGGACGGGAGTGACACAGGAATGTGCCTTGTAGAAGTGTTCAGTAGTAACCAAATTCTTCTCCCTTATAAGGTTAAGGAGAGCATAAGCAGACAAATGACGTCAAAGGAGAAGCAACGTATTTCCTGAGGATGAAGCTTGATTGGATCTCTGATCTCCGGAAAAGCCAACAGGGGTAAATGCCTAGTGGTTTTGTGGCTTCATTACAGAAAAATTCTTGGGATATGGAAATTGTAAACAGCAGCAGTTGGGGCACTCTAATTCTTTTGGCAGGCGGGAAACTTTAGTGAGAACTCCAATTTCACAATTAAACCCCATTAAATTATGTGGCAACAATTTTAAAATAGTATCAAAGTGCAATGCATGGCACAATTGTCAAGTTTTAGATTTTTATTTACCCACCACTGCTGGTAATGCCCTACTAGAAGTTTGGAAATATATCTCTTGTTAATGAGTGTTACACATTATGCATTTCCACTTGGCAAATGTGTAATTTTTGTGTATGGATGGTTCCAATATGACCGCTTTGGGTTTGTGCTTGAAAGAGCTGATCACCTGCAGGTCTTACAGGCTGCCAGTCAGTAACCATTTACTCTGAATGTCAGATCAACCTTAATGCTTGAGTGCCCAGGAGAGGTGTCGCTTGAGTTGAGTAAGGAATGTATAAGGACAAGAGGTGCTTTTTGTTTAGCTGTTTCTCAAAAAAATAATCATAACAGAAGATATAATGGCAAACAAAAGATTAAAAATTACTCTAAGACAATTAGTCCTTCCTGCAACAAAAATATTAATATGGTCCTTTAGCAAAAATAGTTTATAGTTGTTTGTAAATGTGGAAATATATATCCGCAGCAGTGAGGATCTTCAAAACCTTTTGGATTAGAATAGAAGTGTTTGTATGTAAAAGTTTGGCATTTTTGCCAGGCAAATTCAATTCCTAAGCTCCCACATGTGAAGCATTTCTAATTATACCCAGCTGAAACTTAGCATGCCAGCTGCCAGCCCTGATTGCTGTGTTTTTATTGCTGGGAGAGGGCTGCAACTTCTGATTTTGGAAAAATCGTGCCCACAAATGGCAAATTATTCCTCATTGTGGTTTTTATAAAAAAAATCCTTGAGTGTTGTATATCAAGTAGTATGACTCTTTCCCTCTCTTTAACATACTCTTGGTAATAATGTTTTAAAGTGGAAATGCTGCACAACAGAACAACTTGCTGTGTGCAAAGCCCTTTCCTAAAGGAAAAGCCTGATTCACTCACAGAGATCAATGGTCAGACACGCAAACTGGTAATAGCAAGCAGTGATGCAAACACAGAGCGCAAACTGCTCCCTGGAAATAGCTTGTGCGCAAGTTCTTTCTTCTGCTGCCTCATGATAAGATCTTGCCTTTCAAAAGGAGGAATTGGAGTTACTCCTGTGCGTATCTGTGGTTCTTTTGGACTGGTAGGCTTGCTATGACCTCAGAGTTCTGCCTATACCATGGTAGCTTTGTTACTTGCTGATGGAATAATGTGTGGAAAGCAAACAATGTCTGTATAAAAATCTGGGCTATATCTATTACATTATGCCAGTCTGATACTATTTGTTACAGTAAGAGTTGTAACAGCATAAAAGAGATGCAGCTATAGAGAGGGGAAGTATAATAATGTCCTTGCATGGTTGTGACACATTCTTGCTTAATCCAAGCAAAAAATTCACATATTTTTGCACTGCAACCACTATTTACAGGAAATTTAAGCATTCCTATTGCTGACCTGACCAGCATTATACATCATCTGCAATTAATCAGAGCCCCGCATTAAAATCTGGAGGGTTCTTAAGTATAGATTTCAATATCACCATTAGTGCTGCTTGACAGGCCAAAGAAAAAAAAAAAAAAAGGAGAGAAAAAAAAAAAATGTATCCCAAACCACCGAAGTTTGGAGATGGTACTTTCCCAGAGAGTTTCAAACCTTCATACACATATGTGTGTTCAGAAATGTAGGCACACACATTCACAATCGTAACATTTCATTGTACTTGCTATTTATTAGAAGTGGATCATTAGCTCACAGAAAATAAAAGGTGTATAAAAATTACATTGCCATTTTCAGTGAAGGATTGTATGCATCATGTAATTGACTACTGCAGTCTCACATCTGAACTGATTATTAACTACCATGTTCTGTATGCTTGCAAAGGACTACAGTTGACTAAAAACTTTAATTCTGAAAAGCATAAACTTACTCTTTGCCATAGAATGTCTTACTAGAAGTATAGATATTGAGATACATATAAAAATATAGATTAGCTATTATATACCTTTCATTTGCATGAGTTTACCAACCCAGTTTTCTGTATTCAGTCGCCTGTAAAGTCCATCCAGGGTGCATTTGGTCTTATGTCTTTTAAATTAATGCCTGAAGGTAGTATTTTTAAATCTCATGGTGCTGTTGCGACATCAAATTGCTGAGAGTGATGGGACTCCTATTTAATCTATGGCAATTCTGTTGCTGGCATATATTGCACGAACCTGATGAAAAGGTACAGTCTGAGCTACCTGGGCAGTGGCCTGCCAAGGACCATACAGTTTTACTTTCAGAATCAGAAAAAAACAACTGAAAGATAAGAAAATAGGATAGTAAGCCAAACTGTGTTGAAAATAAATGCTGAGTACATTTGGTGTCTTTGGAATTATAAAGTTTAATTCCTCTATTTCTGTGCTAGAAAGAAGACTGCTCTCACTCTGAGAACAAGGGCTGATGAGGTGATTTGATAAATCTTCGTAAGAAATGCTAAATACTGTTGTGGGAAGCAGTGGAGGTTTAAAGAACATGAACTGGATCCCTTAGCCTTACTACCAAACGTGTTTTTTTGTTTATTAACTAACTCATCAGGACTTGCTTGTTCTACTCTAAGCAAAATGAATTGAGCAAACAATGTCTAGTCTTTTCTGATGCGGGAATATTATGCAAATAAAATAATTTTTTAAAAGGCATTGTAAGGGCTTCTTAAATCTTTTAATGACTAAGGGAGACTCTTTTTGTATGAGAACTGCTTAATTCTTCCCCAGCAGACTTTCTTCCTAAAGAATTTCTTTATAAATTCCGTCTGTGTCTTGGTATTATGTAAGTTAACAAATCCCTAGGCTATAGTCAGTACTGCTTAGCTGATCTTTTAAAACAGCAGTTTAGATGGTTTGTTTTCAAACCAAAATTATTTGTACAAGAAACGCAACTCTTGCTTTTATTTAATACTCATTGAATCAATTCATTTTCCCATAAAAATCAGATCATTAAGACCTGAGAGTGGATTGAAAAGCAAATACATCTAATTCATCATTCCAGTTGAACTGGAGATTCAATTTGATTATGAAGCACCTTTTTAAAGACATTTGTAAGCATCTGAATCTGTGCCTGATCATCTTTGCAATTAAGACAAAGTATCTATTAAGACTAAGCATTGAAACCCAAGCTCTTTAGAAAAGAACTGATACACTCCTAAGACTTTGGTTCCTAAGACTCTGGTAAAGTAAAACACTAGGAGCTTTCATTGGAATTCCTACTTAAAATTATGAATGTTGTTAACTTTTTTTTTATTATTATTATTTAGGCTAAGTTCTGAAATGAAAAGTATGCTGAAAAGGTCTTGGGAATTCTGGTGAACACGAAACTGAACCAGAGTCAGAGATGTGCCCTTGCATTAATATGCTGAAACAAGTGCAGGAGAGGGCACTAAGTCAGCAAACTGGAGCACATAAAGTACAGGGAGAGGCTGAATGAACACATATTGCTCAGCCTTTAAGGAGAGAAGGCTACCCAGAGGGAGTGTTCAGAGAAAGTGGAGACAGACCCTTCTTGAAGGTGCATAGCAATAAATGAGAGGCAAGAGATACAAGTTGCAACACAGGAAACCTTAATAATTTCTAGAAAAGAACACATACGGTGAAGGTAGTCAAATGGAAAAAGTTGATTGGACAGGATGTGGAATCTCTATCCTTTGACTGCATTATCTGGAATCTTGTTTTTTTTCTTCAGTATTCACTCAGTCCTGATCTTCGCCTATTGGAGTTAAATGCAGTCTTTTTGTTGGAATGGAGTCTCATAAGGGCTTCCAACTAGTCAACAATGCACCAAGCTGTATGTTTAAGAATATATAATGTTAATGGCTTGTGTTTTAAAAATATTTTAAAATAGTCTTCAGCCAGAAAAATTGAGCTCAGCTATAGTGCAAGAACAATTTGCCAAATCATCAGCTGAAGCAGGAAGTTCCAATTTTGCAGATCTTCAGGGGCTCCTGGCAGAGAGGAAAGCTGTGTTATATATATGCTGACAAGTGAAAGATAAGCAAGATTGCAAGTCACTTGGATCTTGTCAGTTTAATTACTCTCCAGTGCCTATTTGTAAAAGGCAAGTGGGAAGTTACCACTGATGGTAGAAGTTTAAGTCTGATTCTGCTAGTTATCAAGTAATTGCACATTTTGCTTGAATAAATAGAGCCTGGCTTAAAAAGGGGGGAAATTACCACAGCAGTAAAACCTACAGGAAACACCTCTCCTAAAATCAGTTTCCAAATCTGTGCTCAGCAAATTCCTAAATCAAAATACCTCTTTGCAAAGTGAGCCAAAGTTGTTTAAGTGGCAAACAATATTATGACATTTATATAATAGACAACTAATAATTAAATCTATGTTACTATACATAAATTTACTGCTAAAAATCTCTTATGGGCTAAAAAATAGAATTTTCTACTTAGGATAACCATATATCACATCAGTGCAATGTAGGATTGAGACAGATTCCATAATGTTTTGAGGATTTTTTTTTTTCCAGTGAGTATCTGGAATTTGCAAAGGGAAACGCTACCTATTTGGTGAAGTATCTATAATTTCTTATTTTTGAGTATTAAATAGTTGATATTGTGACAAAAAGAAAAACAACCTAATTACCCGTGACATGTTGATACTACAGAGATTTACCCGTGAGGGTGGCATTTTATTCATGTTAATAACAGCAATAATTTTCTTTCTGCTTTTCTTCTTATATTTAAATTGTGGTTCAAACGCCCAAGTTTCTATTGTCAATATTTGAATGAACTTTTTTTAACCAGATCCAACTTTTAACACTTAGCACTCTCATATTTTCACTGTAAATTAGCTCCAAATTATTTTTAATTTTCTTGTTTGAGTTCTTTCCCTTTTCATTATATTTTTCTTGCAAGTTTGTTTGTGAAGGGCACAGAGCAAGGATGCATTGTTAACAGCTGTGACTTCAAACATAATCAACAGCAGAGGGTGCCTCTTTGGTCCATGCCATGATGTAATTTTAAGTCATGTTTTCTTGATTTGTTGGCACAGAACTCTTTGGGGATTAAGCTCTAGCTACTTATTTTGCATGATGTCTAACTCAGTAGGATTGTGTTCCTGACTGCGGATTCTAGTCGCTATTGTGACATGCACATATGATAACATGATTTTTTTTTTTTGACAATATGTTCTTCTTCCAGTTGACTATTGGTATTGTCAAATAGTTTTTCTTCCAACTGTGGTATGTTAGCCATTCCCCACCTTCAACCTTATTTTATCGTTTACAGCCTTATTAGGCTTATTAGGTAAATGAATTTTCTGTCCTTAATGAAGTTGAGATAATGTCCTGGATTAGCATCATCTTTATTTTTCCTTTCCTTTTAGCTAATTCTAAATGAAATAGATTATTAAAGGTAAAATAGCAGTGCAGAACGTTCTTATTCACTGTGTTACTTTCAGCGGTTATGCTTTTTTTTTTCTGCATCCTTGAAAATTTTTCATAACAGTGAGAGAGACTTAATTAGGAGGTCATTTAGGTTAGCTGTTATGTGCCTTACAGTAACTTTACTCTCTTTGTAAGGAAGCAGGTATGTCACACCTATGCCTGTGACATCTGCTCTATCCAAATAACCTTGGATAAAGGTTCTATTGCTGTGATAATATAGGAGTTCACTTGTATTAGTTAACAGGATCAGTGAGTTTTGATCACTTGCTATAGACCATAATTCGACATGCAACAAAGATACTGCCTTTGAAGTCTCTGAAGTTTTTCTGAAGTTTCTTCTTCCCTGAAGTGTACTCTGGGATCCAGAGTGTCCCTGTATCCTTGCCATGTTTTTGCATTGCTCCCTGGTGATGGGCTTGACAGCTTCTGGAGACAGGGCGCCTGGCCTGTGGGGCTAGTCTGTATCCTGCCAGTGTCGTCAGTTACCCACATCTGGATATGTGTGCAAAGGAGGGATAATATGGCAAGTTCCCTAAGTCATGCATTTCTTAATTTGCATTAAAGAGCATCCATTAAAGAGTAACAGAAGGGCCAAAGCAAGAGCAACAATAGAAGAGAGGATATAGATAGCAACAATAGAAGAGAGGATATAGATACTCCCACAGTGAAAGAAAAGTAAGTGATCTCAGATTTTGAAGAATACAAAGAGAATTAGATGCTATTCCTCACAGAGTTCTTAAAAAAAAAAAAAAAAAAAAAAAAAAGTATATAAATCTGCAAGTAGAGCAACAAGTATTTTTACTATGTCTGTCTAGTCAGGTAGTTCCCAAGAATATCTCAAAAGTATATGAGGAGAGACAAACACAGAGCTTGAGATGATTATGAGCTTCATCATAGTATGATGCAGAGCTTTAGAACAAATTTCAAAGGGAAGAATAATTTGAAGATAAATGAAGTATAGAATTAAGTGAAACATGGGCTCACTAAAAGTAGGTCACAGCCAACTAACCAAATATGTTTCTGAAACAGGAATAACTGTCAGTGTTAGAAACTTGGAAACCGGTAACAATTTTCCTGAAGACAGTAATGAAAACTATGTAGACACCAGACTGAGTTGGATCAGCCTCAATGTTTGTCTGACAATCAGGCAGTTCTGTCTGCCTGTCATGAAAAATTAAGTTGTCGGGACAGGCAGCTGGTTTGCTGCTATCAGTTCCACTTGCCTTTCAGTGTTACACGAATAAAACCTTTTGTTAATAGATGCTAAGGAGATCTATTTCAGCAATGCCAGATTTTTTTAATGCAACTAATGCAACTTTTTTTTTCTTTTTTCTTTCTTTTCCCCCTCCATACAGAGTTACAGGTTGGTTGGAAAGCACATGACAGAAGGTATACATGAATGTTCTTGAAGTAGATCTGCAGTGCTCTTTTTTGCCTTTTTTTTCCTGCTTTCATGTTTGACTTAAGTCTTCTTAGCTAGAAGACTTTAACTTAAACTCAGACGATATTTGAGGGTTACAGACCCTCAAAGTCTGTAAGTTGACCAAGGTTAGGAAGGAAGAAAGTGCAAGTAAATTTCAACAAAAATACTGGATCTTTCTGCACGATGGGAAGTATCAGTTGCAATGCAAACTTAGTTGCTTGGGCTTATTACAAACCATCAGACAGACTAAAGAAATCACATTTTATGTTAAGCAGAAAAGGCTTCCTCCTTTGTATAAAAAGTTCAATTTATTTTATTATGCCTATAAAGGCATTACTCAGATTTCAGATTGAAATTCTACTGAACAAGAGGCTAACTCTGAGTAGTATTAGAACTGTGCAGTTGTCACAGGCGTCCAGGGATTACTCTTTAGCTGAAGTGATTAAGACTTGTGCTTTGAAGAATGTCTTATTTACTATTATTGTTTTATTATGAAGACTTGTGTGACAACTGCACTAATCTTAAATTTCTTTATTTCATACTGGAAGCCATTGCACTGCAACCCATACTTCAACAGCTGTGTTCAACACCTAACTGCAGATAAAAAAAATTACTGTGAGCTTGTCTAGTGCATGCCTCCTTATCATATAATCATTATGTTTGGGAATGACCTTCAAGATCATCAAGTCCAACCATGAGCCCATTACCACCATGGCTGGTAAACTGTGTCCTTCAAGTGCCTTGTCTACACGTTTCTTGAGCGCTGCCAGGGAAGGTAACTGCTGCTTCATCGCGCAGCCTATTCCAATACCTCACCACTCTTTCCGTGTAGAAATTCTTCCTCATGTGCAAGCTGAACCTCCCCTGGTTCACGCTGATGCCATTTCCTCTTACCCCATGGGACAAGGCCATGTCTAAATGGCGGGCCGTGTGCAACGCAACTGGGCCGTGTGCAAAGGGCAGGGTCATGTGCAATGAGATGGGGGCCATGTGCAAAAGGGTGGGGCCGTGGGCAAAGGGCAGAGTCATGGGCAGTGGGAAGGCAGCCGTGTGCAAAAGGGCAAGGCTGTGTGCAAAGGTAAGCAATAACTTAATACCGCCTCTGGTTTGAGGAAAAAACGTGTGTTTCAAGTGTTCTAACTGGAAGGGTTTGTATCTTTCTGTGATAATGCTAAACAACATAGCAAACACTGAACTAAAGATACAGGGGAGATAAAAAGTTATCCTGTGGGTTTCTAAGCTGAAGTATTTTTTCATTTGTTATTCAAGTGGCATAGTAGAATGGTGTCTGAGGTAAGTGTTGTCTGTGCTCTCAGAGGTTTGTGAAATACCCCTGTTTACAGCAACAATGTCCATTTTTTTCTCAAATGCAACCAGTAATATTGCACATTGTGTCTTTGTGAGACATCTTACTTTTGCTCTTCTCTTGGGGAGGTTTGAATGTGGTTCAAGTTAAGATTATGTAGGGACTAAGAAAATAGTTGTCATATACTTACAGGAGAAATGCAAATTAGGAGCCCTGATGTGAAATGATTGTTGATTATGGTGTTTATGAAGCTTATATGAAGCTTCGTAAAGCTCATAAGCTCTATGAAGTTATTTCCTTTTCATATAGGAGGTCATAAATTTTAATATTTTTGTTGACTTGAATAGTAAGCAGACTTCTATGCACCTAATTAAGAGAATAAAATTATTTTTACATAGCAGATTTGCAAATTGATCCTTTAGTTGGGCACCTCAAAAGGGATTGGAACAACAAACTTTTTCCTGATCGAAACTTGATAGGCAGCGTTAAACTTTGCCTTCCAGCCATTTATATATTGTTTTGCAAATATATTTAGGTGTGTGTTTATGCATCTGTATATATGAGCTGCCTTTAGTGCCATCTCTTGCTATTTTGGAAGGTTAAACATATGAATCCCTCTCCAGACTCAGGGAGAACTGAAGGTCCTTGAGGCTTCCACGTAGTCAGCTGCTTTCAGATGCCACTGGAGAAGAGTTTAAAATGGGATGGAGTGAGTTCTTAGGGGACAGTGGCTACAAGTACTTTATGTTGTGCTAAATTTGGCCAAAAATCTTGATGCCTATTCTAGCTTTTTGTCTTGGAGCAAGAAAGAAAATGCTACTTTTACTGTTGCATATGCTTTTTTGAAGATTTTTGAAAATCATAGCATTGGGGAAAAAGAGAGATGGCAATTAAAAAAAAAAAAAAAAAACTACAACAAAAGAAACTTTGAATTACATGCTAGAG
This sequence comes from Crypturellus undulatus, assembly GCA_013389825.1. Classification (NCBI taxonomy): domain Eukaryota; kingdom Metazoa; phylum Chordata; class Aves; order Tinamiformes; family Tinamidae; genus Crypturellus; species Crypturellus undulatus. The sequence goes on from VWPW01016628.1 coordinate 359,435, forward strand.
AAGTGATAATTAGACCTTCCTCTGCAATGGAGGAAGGTAAGCTTTGCCTTATCTGGTATCTTATTCAGTTTGGACTTCTCAGAGGTTGTTTTGTGGCTCTTAGCTACAGAGTCAGTCTAGCACACCTAATATTTATATGCATGGAGAAGGTGGGCACTAGTAAGCGAGATGAGCTCCATATTTCTGGTCTGTAGTTTAAATCAGAGACAGGAAGATGCTGGGAGCTGTTTTCCAAGCAGTGAAGCAGCACTTCAGGGAAGAATAGCAGAAGCAAAGCTAGATTTCTGTTGGGGCATTTTTTGCAGCTTGACCTGTAGTCTTTTTGCAGGAGGTATGTTAATAGTTGTAGCACTGTGATGATTAGTTTAAATGCAACAGGAAGCTATCAAAAAAGCATTGACATTTTTGCTATTGCTTGGAAAATTGTATGTTTATTATTCAAATATAATGGTAAATACGGCATAGCATTCTTTGCAGATTTGTGGCATTTCTGATAATGACTTTAGTTGTGGATTTTAAAGCTTTCTGTTAGATGTGACTTGGAAATAATTAAAAAAAAAAACACTCTTTTTTGCTTCTCCTCAGTTTCCGAGCATGGCACTGTATTCAGTGCTCAGCAAAAAAAGCTAGGTTGCGGTACCATTTATTTTTACATTGCAAATTAGACACAGATTAGGCAGAATGTAGAATGCTAATGCTTAAGTTCCAAATAGTACAGATTGATTCTAATCAGTAAATGCTCTTGAAAAAATTTATAAGTTCTCTGTTTTCTTGGGTTATTCTTTCAAAACGATTGTCTAGTGATTATCTAAAGGAGAGTGTCTTTGTTTTTTATGGAGCCTCAAGTTTCTTTGTATTCTTTCAGTATCTTTCAAGATACTGAATTGTGTAGAATGAGCTTTTTATTTACATTAACCACAATAAAACTGCAAGGAAAGCTCTTATTAAAACTGTCTTGGCAAAATAATTTATTACAACACAGAAGTACTGTTGACGTATCACTTAAAAGAAATGAATTTTAAGAGATCTCTCCTAGGGTTTTTAATCAACCATAGAATTTAGGGGCGTAACTAATGTGATATTTTTATTCATCAGGAGAAAGTGAAGGTAAGCATCATTTTTATTATTTATTATCATTTATTTATTATTATTATTATATTCATTTATTATTACTACTCATTTAAAGAGCAGAGAAAGCCCTACACTAAGCCTAGAAATTGTTAATTTTGCTTTCAAAGGGAGAAGTGAAATCAGAAATTCTTTCTTAGAAGCTGTTAATGGGTGGCTTGATGAAATAATGCAAACATCTGTAAATATTTGTTCTTCTTGTATGTTTTATTTTGCTGGAGACTATTAAAGGTAGCATTTGCAAATTCCACAAAAATTTAGTGTCATAACTGTAATAGCATTTAATTTTTTTCACACAAGGTTCAGTCCCTAGTTGTCTTTTTTCTTATGGTTTAATGAAGTTTTCTTAAGTTTTTCATGTCTAAACCACTCAGCTGCTTTTGCTCCACTTTTACTGTACCTGTAACACCTCAAAGTCAAACCAATCCCTACCTCAAACTTCAGAGTCAAATGTGTTTTTACATCTGCAGTTATTACATTCTTTCCAACAGTCTGCTTCCACTTTCTTTAACAGAAACCTCCACATCTGATCCAATAAGCCAACACATAAAAATGTATGTCAACTTCTGAGCCCTGAGTACTTTAAATAATAAAGAGGTATTGACTTCATTTTTATAAAGACTTCAATTAGAGCCCAAATTCACTTGTGTTTTTACTTACTGTGAAAATATTTTCTTTAACTACAGTCACTTTTGTCATGTTGCTTGGAAAAGGAAGGAAAAAGGACAACAAACTCCAAGCTGGTATCACTTTAAATTATGATTTAAAATTATAATTTAAATCAATATATAAAAAAAGCTCTTCATCCCCAAAACTTCAAATCAGAAAAAAACTCACACTGGCCTCTCATTAAATTGAATTTTCAAGAGTTCTTCAGATCACAGCATGTGTTTGTTCCCTACCCATATGCAGTTTGAGAAGATTGCAAGTGGCCTCAGACATGAGCATGCTTGCAGGCCTCCCATCTTGGTGCTCTGTGTTGGCGCAGGGATGTCCTTCAACAACAAGGAACGGGCCTATCATCTCCACCTGACTACCATGAGTGAGAGAGGTTGTAGAAGGAGAGTGACAGGTGATGAAAGTCCTAGTGTGCTTTAAACCAGTATGTTTCAGCCTGAATGAATTTTGTAACTAGTTGAAACCCCTTTGTCTTCCTCTAGCCTTATTCTCTAGAGGCAAAGTAAAAATGTGTTGGGTTATAGGTGAAAAATGTCATGGTCACGTTAAGGAGTTAGTTAATAGCTCTGATTTCTTCTTGTATTTGTCCTAGTTTTGAGGCAAGAGTAACTTGGTGGCAGTTCAGCTGTGCTTTCCCTGTGCCAGATGAGGCTTCCCTGTGATCCATGTTCTACTCATCACATTTTGCTTGTTTTTATATGTGTAACATCCCTCGCTGGAGCTGTGCAATATCAAGCCCCACATGTCAACCAGAATGTTGTTCTCACTGTGGGAAAAGAGTGGAAAATGAAAAGATTTCTATTGTTTTTCTTGGCATTTAATGTTTATAGCTGAGCAACCTGAGGTAAATGCTGTGTTACTACTAGGCCAAGGGGTCATCCTGATTCCATAAAGCTGCTGCTAGCAACATGATACGAGCCATTGTTCAGCTCTAGGGACTGACAGGGAGTTAAAAGGTGATGCTGTCATCTTCTGTATGTCCCTGAAGTGCAGGGTGTTACAGAGACAAATGCACGTGAGGGGAAGATTTCTGACCGTGGAAGAAAGGAGGGGTATTTCCATGTAATTAGAGTTCATCGAATCTGTCAAAACCACATAGACCTGAAGAACTAAAGTGAGTGCAGCTGTGTTCTCTGCATTATTTTTTATGTTTTAGTTCTTGGAGAGCCATAACTGCAGGCTACAAAGCATATATAATTTATACTGGCAACACAAAGTGTCTAAGAAATAATAGTCTGGTGGTGATGTGTGAATCTCAAAATAGCGGTTTGTTCTAGTTTGGATACCATTAAAAAGTGCAGATGCTGAGCTGAAACTATTGGATCTCTCCAAAGGGGCTGAGGACCCCAGTAGAGAAGATAGTCTCCCAGATTTTTTGGCCACTGCAAGAATTAATTTTGAATTGGATGGACCAATGCCCAAGGCAATTGTAGCAAATGGTAGCAATCAGCAGCAAAGGGAGCCAGAAAGAAATGCACAAGCTACACAAGTAACGGAGCCAGTTTCATTTCAATTTAACTCTGGCATGTTTTTTCTTGTTGACTCTGAAATCCCTTAGCATGTCAATCAAGATATATAAGGGTTTGAGCAGTGATTCTCTCTTCATCTCTTGGAAAATATTTTATACTGGCAGTTCAGGAAGTTCATCAGCAAGTTACATCTTCAAGTAGAGGGTGCAGCATGAAACTCTAGTGTGTTCCATTTGGTACTGTTTCCACCAGTGCAAGTCTACCTCCCCGTGTCCTGCTTTCTTGAGTATTTGACAGCACGAAAAGAGGATAATCTGTTGGCAAGTGTGGAAGGGAGACATGAGGTGGTAAGTCTTCCTGTCTCTGTAGCAAATTTAGTTGGGATAAAATTATTGAAACAGAAGGACAAGGTATTCAGTGACAGAGTTAAGGATTGGCTGAGAGTTTGCTATAAATTTCCAGGTTGTCTGACATATAAAGGAAATATATTTTAAAGGACAATGTATGCCCAGTCTTAATTCTGCCATACCTAGGCATTTTCATTAAGAAATGCCTTTAGCTTTATTAAAATGGCAAAAATGACTGAAAGGTTTGTGCATATAGGTATAGTGAGATCTGTGTTGTATCTTACCGGTTTTATAGCTCTCCAGGTAATGTTGTCAGAGTGCTGTTTTTTCATGAGACGCCACGTGTAGTTCTCAGAAGGTTACAAACTTAAAACCATCAAGAGCAAAAAAAAAAAAAAAAAAAAAAATACTAGAAGCCTCACTGAAGTTTGTAAGTTTTGTTGGCACAGTCTGTGGACCTTGCAACTTCTGTGAGCAGAACTTTCTGTTGCCTAATGAGGCTTGTAACTTATTGGCAAAATTTGAGCTTAAAACTTAAAATAAATGGTCTATGGTCTGAACACAGGAGTTCCTAAAGCAACCACTCCTTGAAGAGGCATTATTTGATTCTGCATTACTGAAGAAACTGCTTCATTTAGATATGAGAATTTCTGTACAATGCAAATTACAACCAGGAGTTCACTAGACAACTGATTGTCAGTCTTCCTGTATATATTTTGGTAGCAAACTTTAGTCTCAAAATTCTGTTTGATCCTTTTGTGTTGCTTTATAGAACTTAACGAATTGTCAGATGATGCTGGTGGTGGTTGTTTATGAGGACTATTGTCAATAGCCTGAGGCAGGGCACTAGTGCAGCAGCAAGGAGGTTATTTGGGGAATGTGCAATTTGGTATTTTACATCTCTGCAGGCTGCAGGTGCTGACGGTGGTGGTTGATACTCACTGGGAAAGGAGAACTTGTGCATATGTGTCCATATCCTTCTGACCACATCCCCTCTTCAGAGAGCACCAAGAGTGGTAACTGCTGTGACCATTTGTAAGAAAACTCTAAGATAGGGCCTACTGGTTAGATGTGAAGCAGTCAAGTAGTCTGGTCACATAAACCGTCTGTGGTTCTCGAGAAAACCTGCTGTGGCAAGTTTATAAGATGAGTAGCTACAAATTACTTTCATGATGAAAAGTTAACAGATCACATGTGTGAAATTAAGACCCTAAATATACAAGCAAAAATAGCTTTTCAAAGATACTATTTTCCCCATGATGCAGGAGTTGCCCGGCAGCTCTACAGACCCAGCATACTACTGTTTATTTAAACAAATATGTCTTTGAAGGCTAAGTGTGAAACACAGAGGCTAAGGGTGAAACAGAAATATAAAAATATGTATAAGGCATGGCAAAGGCTATATGTCAGATATGTCACCTGTACCAGGCATGTTGCATCTCTCCAGTTACTGTCAACTTTTTTCTGCCTTATTAGCAGGTGTTGAATAAGAGTGTTAGGCTTCAGGTAATTGTCTTGGCAGGGTGGAGCTAAAGTTTATTCTAAAGTTGCTGGGCAAAACTATGTTAGTTTGAGGTGGTCATTTGAGACTATAAAACCAGGATGAACAGGTATTCATTCACTGAAAACAGGAGGCAAAATCCTGTAGCATGTACTGTTATATATTCTTCTTATGTTATTTTCAAGGAGAGAGAATGCCTATTGAAGATGAAACAAGAGACTAATGCTGTAGACCATATTTGTCCAACTAACATATATGTGACCAGAAGGGAAAGCTGGGACTAGCCACAGGCAGTGTCTGAACTGAATAGTAACAGGCTTTTAATCAAAGTCCTGTAAATTTTTATTTGTTTTTATAAGTAGTTGCATTTTAACTTGCATGAACTGAAAACTTCATGTATCTGAAGTTCAGGATTTCGGTCCTGTATTCTTCTGCTTGGCCATTGCCACCCACAGGGCACTGCTGCATAAAGAGAGTATAAAGAAGAATTCCGTGAAGTTTTGGTTAGTCTCTTTTAAAAATCATAAGTATAAATAAAATCCTTAAGACAAAGAGAAGTGATAAAAAGTGGAATATGTGGTCCATCTGGGCAGATTCATGTAAAAATGTGTTTATTCTCTTTATGTGAGAGAGCAACTGAAATGCGTGGAACTCAACCTGGGAGTGGATGATGAGCGAGTTGAGAGCTTGTGGGTAAGGGTTAAAGGGCAGGCTAATGTGGGAGACAGTGGTGGGTGTCTGCTACAGGCCATCTGACCAGGATGAGGAAGTTGATGAAGCCTTCTGCAGGCAGCTGGATATTGCCTCATGGTCACAGGCCCTGGTTCTCATGGTCACAGGCCCTGGTTCTCTTGGGGACCTTCAACTTCCCTGACATCAACTGAAAGGACAACACAGCCAGGCACAAACAATCCTGGAGGTTCCTGCAGAGCGTCGATGATAACTTTTTTGACACAGGTTGTGGAGGAGCCAATGAGGAGACGTGGGCTACTGGACCTCGTGCTAACAAATAGAGGGGGACTTGTAGGAGATGTGAGGGTGGGGGATAGCCTCGGCTGCAGTGACCATGAGTTGGTGGAGTTCAGGATCCAACGAGGAGGAGGCAGGGCTGTAAGTAGCTTTGCAACAATGGACTTCAGGAGGGCCAACTTTAGCCTCTTCAGAGACCTCCCCAGAAGAGTCGCATGGGCTAGAGCTCTAGAAGGAAGGGGGGCCCAAGAGAGCTGGCTAGTGTTCAAGTGTCACTTCCTCCACGCCCAGCAAGAGTGCATCCCTGTGCGTAAGAAGTCAGGCAGAGGGGGCAGGAGATCTGCGTGGATGAGCAAGGAGCTTGAGGCAATGCTCAAGCAGAAGAAAGCAGTATACGGAATGTGGAAAAAAGGACAGGCCCCCTGGGAGAAATACAGGAACGTAGTCAGGGAATGCAGAGGTGCGACAAGGAAAGCTAAGATGTGTTTGGAACGCAATCTGGCAAGGGATGTTAAAAATAACAAGGAAAACTTCTTCAAATTTATTAACAGCAAAAGGAAGATCAGGGGAAACGTGGGTCCGCTGGTGAAGGGGATGGGCACCCTGTTTAGGAATAACAAAGAAAAAGCAGAGTTGCTGAATGCCTTCTTTGCTTCGGTGTTTTCCAAGAGCAGCCCTTTTGTCCCTAGGGCCTGGGACTCTAGAGAAGAAGCCGGGAGAGAGGAAGGCTTGCCCTGGGTAGAAGATTGGGCAAGAGAGCACCTAAGGAAACTCGATACTCTCAAATCCGTGGGCCCTGATGGGATGCACCCCAGAGTTCTGCGTGAGCTGGCCGATGTTATAGCTAAGCCGCTCTCCATCATCTTTGAAAGATCCTGGAGAACGAGGGAGGTGACGGAAGACTGGAAGAAAGCTAATGTCACACCAGTCTTCAAAAAGGACTGAAAAGAAGAGGGCCCAGGCAACTACAGGTCAGTGAGCCTCACCTCCATCCTCGGAAAAGTGATGGAACGGCTCATACTGGCCATTGTCTCCAGGCACATGGAGGACAAGAATGTGCTCAAGACTAGTCAGCATGGATTCACCAAGGGGAAATCATGCTTGACGAACCTGATAGCCTTCTATGATGGGATGACCAGCTGGATAGATGAGCAGAGAGCAGTGGATATCATCTATCTTGACTTCACCAAGGCTTTTGACACCACCCCTCACAACATCCTCCTGGACAAGCTCCGGAAATATGGGATAGATGAGTGGACGATGAGGTGGATTGGGAATTGGCTGGATGGCAGAGCTCAGAGGGTCGTGATCAGTGGTGCGGAGTTTAGTTGGAGGCCTGTGGTTAGCAGTGGCCCCCAGGGATCAGTCCTTGGTCCAGTCCTGCTCAATTTATTCATCAATGACCTGGATGAAGGCACAGAGTGCTCCCTCAGCAAGTCTGCAGATGATATGAAGCTAGGAGGAGTAGCTGTTACCCCAGAGGTCTGCGCTGCCATCCAGAGGGACCTGGACAACTGAGTGGCGAAAAACCTCATGAAATTCAACAAGGCCAAGTGCACAGTCCTGCACCTGGGAAGAAATAACCCCAGACACCAGTACAGGCTGGGGACCGACCTTCTGGAGAGCAGCTCTGCAGAGAAGGATCTGGGTGTCGTGGTGGACAAGTCGACCATGAGGTAGCAGTGTGCCCTTGTGGCCAAGAAGGCCAATGGGATCTGGGAGTGCATTAAGAGGAGCGTCTCCAGCAGGTTGAGGGAAGTGATCCTGCCTCTCTACTCAGCCCTGGTGAGGCCACATCTGGAGCACTGTGTCCAGTTCTGGGTCCCCCAGTACAAGAGGGATGTGGAGCTGCTGCAGTGAGTCCAGCGCAAGGCCATGAGGATGATCAGGGGCCTGGAACATCTGTCCTATGAGGAGAGGCTGAGGGAGCTGGGCTTGTTCAGCCTGGAGAAGAGACGGCTAAGAGGGGATCTAATCAATGTCTATAAGTCCCTCAAGGGAGGCAGTGAGAAGGATGGTGCTGGTCTTTTTTCACTGGTGGCCACCAACAGAACTAAAGAGCCACAAACTGAAGCATCAAAATTTCCACAGGAACTTAAGGAAAAAATTCCTGACAGTGAAGGTGACAGAGCACTGGAACAGGCTGCCCAGAGAGGTTGTGGAGTCTCCATCTCTGGAGATCTTCAAAACCTGCTTGGATGCAGCCCTGTGCTGCATGCTATAGGTGACCCTGCATGTGGAGGGGGGTTGGACTAGATGACCTCTAGAGGTCCCTTCCAACCTTAAGCATTTGGTGATTCTATGATTCATTTTACATACCTTCTCTCTGTTGTCATGACATCATTCCCTGTAAAGGTAGATACGGGGTACTGTGCACTCACAAACATTTTGTATGAGACATAGTGAATATCCCATGGGACAGAGAACAAGACAATTTAAAGCTGGAACCTGGACTGATTTATGAAGATCGTTGTCTTACTAGTTCAGATACTTTCCATATATTGTTGTAGAAAGCCCTTTATGTATTGTATATACAAAACATATGTAGCAAATTAATTTCTTTATAATTTTCCTCCTTTAAAATATTTTGCTTTAAAAACATTAATGTCTTATCTCTGATCTATGATATCCCGCCTTGTTTAATTAAAAGGACATTTTAAAGTGAAGATATTTTGAGATGACTCTGCTGAAGTACCCTATGGTTGATAATAAATCTAGGGGCATTTTCAATGCTAAAGCATCCTATTGCATTGGATTTATGGCTTAACTTCTGTATCACTTAGCTGATATATAGTATGCCCTGTATGATGATTAAGCTCTTAAGGTTCTGACTTAGTATGGGAGGATGAGATTTGCTTTTACCAACTGTAGCACATTAGAATTCTATCTCATTTTATTTTAGAAATTATTTGAAGATGGAGTTAGTTGTATTAAAACTATGGTATGGAACATGATTACTAAAAATACGTTACTGTTTTAAGCACAAAAATCTCTATTTAACTTACTGTAACATGTAAAATGCTTTCATTGTGCTAAGGAGACTTTATTTCGCTGGTTGCTTAGTAAGTGAAGGGACATTTATTAATCAAATAAATCAACACCACCCATGGCAGCTTGCCCCTGAAGTACCTGCTGAGGAGAAATGAATGAGGAAAACATGAAGAAATGATTATCTGGTTAATGATGTGCCTTTCTGCTTGCAATTTTCTAGCATGTATTCATTATGGAGCATTTGTTCATCAACAGTGTCTGCAGAGTTGCTTGATTTGTTGCTTTTTCAGAAGTAATTAGTACTGAATATTCAAAATATTCTTAAGATGAAAAATTTTGGTCATTAATGCAAGGGACCTTTTTTGTTGTTTTTGTATATGATCCCATACTGAAAGTCCATGGACCATGAAAAAAGCACCTAAGCGTTACTGTGCTTCAAATTAATAACAGCATGAATCATCCACAGCATTTCTGTAGCCTGATATTGTAATGATCTCCACAGACTTCAGTGGTATTCAGAACAAATCTTAAAATCCATTTTTTTTGTCATAAATGTTTGAAACTGACACTTTAAAATATATTAGGCACAGTTTCTGTGCTCCTTTTTAAAAAAAATCTTGTTTAAGTGGCCATTTTTGCCTTTAAATCATTTTGCTAGAATATCTGTGGAAAGTCTCTTCTAAAGAAGACAGACCCACCTAAAAATAATTAAATATAATTAAGAAATTCTGAAATGTTTACTTCTGTAACTTGGGATCTATGTTTTTGTGTTCCTTCCCCATCTTCCTATTTCATAAGGCTTTTTAAATGTTCTAGCTGTGAAGTTGCATAAGGAGTATGAGCTCATCAGTACAAAAAGCTCATCTTCTGACTGCATGAAATATTTTCAGAGTGAAAGCAATGTCATTATTAAAAGGTAGTGATGATGGTTCCTTTCCTCAAATTAATCAAAGATAAGCATTTTCTGTTTTGTTTCCTCGCTATTGCAGCTGTGCAGTATGCCACCCCAGCACATGAAATGCTAGTATGAGCATACAGATAGGTGCACAGTAGGAGACCTGTGGACATCCTATGTTGTGTACCTTGTACTCTTATTGTATCACTGCCACAGTGTTGTTCCCTAGGCTTCCACTGTGAGTGAGCTTGCTTCCAGGCTGGGAGAACAAATGGGACAGTAAATCTTCAACATCTGCTGTAGCCATGAGTCGCTATAGGCCTGAGTACTGTGCTGGGTGAGCTCATCAGCAGGTAGGCCAGCTAGTGCCTTATGCCTGCTATTATTAGCCAGAGCCACTACTGCAGCCCTCTGGGAGTTGTCAGTGTATTTTGTTGGACTTCAGAATTGGTCAGCCAAGTAGGTGTTTTCCTCATGTCCTAAAGGGGAAAACAAGCAGCTCTTTCCAGAGCAGCTGTGAAAGCAGCTTCTACATGCATAGGGCATGAAGCCAATTTATGGGACCAGGTTTGTCATTTTCATTTTTTTTTTTTCACAGAATGAAATTTAAAAATGGTGAAGGGATTGAAATAAGGCAAATACAGTGCTTCTCCCATCAAAATAAGAAACAAAAGGATAGAGTACAGGTTCTCTAAGCAGGAATTATCTTTACATCTTCAAGGGCATCCCTTTTTCTACTACCCATGCCTACAGAGGAACAGTAAGAAGGCAGTGTGCTCAGGTACTGTCCAATTGGCAACATATTAAAGATTTTTGGATGTATCTGTTAGCAAAATCCAAATGAGTGTAGAGTTACCTCTTTCAGTTATTTTTTGGGTGCTTAAAAGAATGTGTCATCACTTGTAGCAGCTGCTCTCTGCTGCTTGGTGGGTCACTGGAATTCCCATCACAACCTAGTCCTTGCTCTAATATCTTTTGGTTCCACTTCTTCTCCCTCACTGTATCATGAACTGGAGTAATGTGAACTGGCACCTTGTAGCCCTGGGAAATCCTCTTTCAGAATACACCACCAGGCAGACCGCTCTTCTTTCTGAATTTACCTGATTTGGATTTACATTCTGCCTGATGCTTCTCTATATTGACAATCTCTGTGTAGTTCCCTTTTCATTAGAAGACATGAGCTACATATTAGCATCTTTATCATTATCTGTGTCAGGAATTAATTAGTCTTCCAGCGAATGACCCACTTTTCCAGATTCTAGTATATTTTTATTTTCCTCTTTTCAGGTAAGGTGCATGGTCTGGTCTCTGGCAGAGATTATGCTGATTCTGATGACATGTTTAATATTGAAGATTCCCAGCAAGAGAGAAACTGTGAGAAAAGAGAAAGGTGCTTTGCATTTCGTAAGACCAGCTTATCTTGAGATTGAAGCATGCAGGCAAGATTACTACTGCCTCTGCAGGCATACCTTAAATTTTCTGGCTCTGTCATGAGTTGTTGGCTTTGCGTTCATTTAGGCCCATGACTAAAGCAAAGTGAATTTCAGGGTGGAATAACTCCAGTTGTCTCGGCTGAAAAGATGAGTAATTTCTTTGTTTTGAAGATACTCATTCACTTAGAAAACTGGTAGCCAAGTTTGAGGCATGCCAGCCAGAGATTAGAATTAATTATAGATTTCCTGTCCAGAAATAGAATTTGTGTGTAAATGATACCCATCAGACATTTGTCTCTGAGGGTTATAATGCATGACATATCTGTCACTCCTTTGATCTTTTCAGGCTAATGTATAATCAATTGTTTACTAGATTCTGATTTTAAAATCCTTGATTTTAAAATCCGCAGTAGTTTAAGAGAAGGAATAAACAATTTCAAATCTGCAGTAGGCTTTATAGCACTGATACTAAGTGGGCAGAAACGATCATTTTTGGAATATTGCTGCCTTGGTAGTTCGTTCATAGAATTATCATATAATTTAAGTTAGTCATGATGTTCGGTCCAATATTTGTGCACTTGGAAAGGAAACACGTATTTCAAACTCTGAAAACACCAGGGTTTACTTGCACAAACTGTATTGCTTTTTGGTCACAGCAGGTGGCACTTGAACACCTGAAATGCATCGTTGAGTTTGTGCTGTTGCAGTTTTAAGCCAGAGGCTATGTATAAACTGTGCCACTTGCTCTTGTGACAATAATGTCTTCTGATAAAAATAGTTTAGAAGTAGAGTGATAGCTAATAAAATGGAAGGGTAAAGAAAAAGTAAGAAAAGAATTGTTGGAAACTATAAAATTAAGTTGGGTAGAAGGACTGTAGTCTTACTTCCTTGGCATAACCATGAATCAGGAAAGAAAGTGATTACTGTTCTTAATGACCTGTCCTTAGTAGGAGGGGCTTTCCCAAATTGTATACCTAACAAATACATCTAAATGTAAGAAAAAAAAAAAAAAAATAATAATTCATTCATGGAAGAACAACACTGGCCAATTCTTTTTACACAACCGCCAAAAGTGTTAAGGTTTTATTTTTGATACCCCTAATATTTTGCAGAAAATGTGCTTCCATCCTGCTGTACCTAGCATAACAGAATTTGTCAATAATATGCTGCTAACTTCTCAGTTTAATCCAGCAGAACTGTGAATTCAATTTATTCTTACAGAACACAAGGATTTTCGCAGTGATTTTGTATTTATGCTGCTTATTATGGTGACAAAAACAGTTAGATACCAACTATAATATTTAAGGCAGCAATGAGCACTTCAGAGCATTAATAATGTGCACTGGGCACAGCTTTGCTGCCTGTATGGTTGATGGAAAAAAGTAGGTGCAATCCCTCAGGTATTCCTAATAGACAGTCAGACTCTGCACTGTAAAATAGAGAGTACATATCTCAGAAGCATCTTTTTGTACTGCTTTCTTCTCTGAACTAGAAGGAACTGCCTCCCAGTATTTTATAACCTCTTCTGTCCTATTTTAAGGATTTTTTTTCCACAAAATAAACATTATTAGGAAGGATTAAATATTAACGGAGAAGTCTGAGGAGAGTGAAAATAGCCATTTCAACAAACGAGCATGCTAAGGAAGTCTGTCTTTCCATGTCTAAAACAAATATTATGCAAGTAGAGTAAATGACAAAAGCACTTAAAGGACAGGATTTTGAATGGTATGGGGTAATGAAAGGTCCCCGATGTTTCTGTTTTTTTTTTTTTTTTTTTTTTCTTTATACAGCCCACAAAGTCATGCCTCACCTCTGTGGCCATGGGAACTAAGGAAACTGGGAAGCTTGTATGTCTTGGAAAGATATACCAAGGATGGAACTGACACCTACTTCAGTAGTCAAAACAACAAGTGAGATTTTAGCTAGATCATTAGGGTCACATTGAGGCAGGATTCATGATGTGAAGATGTAGATATAAAGAGGGTATTTAAAAGAAATATGCTAACCATGTTTTCTGAATATATATGTTAGGGAGTATCTTGTTTTATGAAAAGATTTTTTATGAAGAGGGTTTTTTTTGTTTGTTTTATAAAGAGACTTTTACCTGTGAGACCATTTTCCTGGATATGTCCTTCTTGATTGATACATGCTTTTTCTGACTGATGTTGGTTTCTGGTATCATAGTCATGATGCTGGAGAATAGGTAAAAAGCAGAGGCAGAGAACATGTAAAAATATACTGAATACTACTGATAGGTTGCAAAGCTTAATTCAAGCAAGAGTCTAATTCTGTACTAGTTGCCTGCCTGCCAAAATACCTTTCTCCTTTTTTTCTAGCACTATGTCATTACTTTAGCAAAAGAGCTACTGATGGTCCTTATATCCTCATCTGTTTTCTTCCAATTGGTCAGTCACATTTACAAGATCTGATTTATGTAGCACATCTGGTCTATGTTTTTAAAAGTTCAAGACACATAACTATGTTTGTATCTAACTTTGAAATGCCTGTTCTCTGTGTATTATATTGCGATCTCCCATATCTTCGTTCACAAAGCCTAGCCATGATGATATGATCTGAAATAGAAACAACCTGTTATCATGATACTGGACACACTGCTGAAGATAGATCTGGTTGCCAATTTTCTGGCTGTATTTTGGGCTAATGAACCTGCCAGTCCATTGAAAACAAGTTATTACCTATCATTTTCTGCCCTGCAGAGAAAAGGGAATGGATAACTTTTGCTTTTCTGAAAACCCTTCTTTCATCTGGGAACACTGGGTTTGACTCTCCTCTGCTTTGCATTCTGTACAGATATTGCCTCTTTGCCAAGAGGTGGTTATATTTTAACATTTCAAAAGCAGTGGTATTTAAAGCCTATTTGTCAGAAGAATAGGCCGTGAATGAATTGGATCTATTATCTTCTAAAGACATTCTGAAGACACTTCCTACTCAGCAAAGGTCTTCACCCAATGTCATGGTATTGAATTAAGGGTAAATACAATTACAGAATCTATATCTCACAAAACCCTGATTTCAGACAAACAAGTGACATAATACACAGATGCGTTGCCAGTACATTCAAGGAGTTGAATAGTCCTTCATACTATTGTTGAAAGGAAATAAAATAAAAAATTCCATCTGGGCCATCCTTTGTTATCAGTTGTGCATCTCCTGTCCATAATGGCTTTGGCATATGGAAGATTCTTAGAATAAGTGTTAATAAATTCCAACCTAAATATAAACCTTGTACCAAGGAACAAATACTATATTATGTTGTACAATTGAAAAGTTGAGGCTACCACAAATCCCAGAAGCACACATTCCCAACACAAATGCTTTCCAGCACATACCAAACAAAAATAACTTTTCAACAGAAGAGGTCTCTAGAGCATAGCAAAATACCAGCCCTATTAAGACAGTCATGCAGGAGAAAGTTAGTTCATCATAAACTCCAACTCCAATAACCATCATGCCTGGGTGGCAAAGAGAAGAACAAGATTATTTTCATCTTCTGGATGTGACAAATTCCTCTGTTCTCCAGATTAAATGAAATAAAACCCTTTACTGCATCTGGTGTAATAAAGTCATGCTATTACCCCCTTCCAGTCCAGATGAAGCGACCAGAAATGAATACTTTTCCCTTACAGCTGCTGCTGCTCTTTCTTTTGATCAAAATTGCTCTGTGTTCTTAATGACTGTAAATCTGAAGACGGAAATGTTTTTAGGAGATAGAATAGACAGACATCTCCCTTTTTGGTAAGTATTTAAGGCTTTCTCTACTTTTAGGAATTGCAGAAAGCTTCTGCATACTTCAGGATCTTAGATTCTAGTCTTTATTGAAGGCATTTTCCACAACAGAATATGCAGGCTTATCATGGATGTTATTTAATCCAAGTGAATTCACAATTAGTGTTCAGAGAAATGAAAATCCAGGATTTTTTGAGAATCTTAGATCTCACATTATCAGGTTCTGTTAGTCATCCATCCACAAGAGACTGTTATGCCATCAGTCTTTGAGAAAATGGAAAGCATCCATCCTATCTAAGAAATTGATTCCGCATATTTGTTCCAATATAAAACCATCTGGGAAAGCAAGCCCATGAGGCTTCTTTTTAAAGTTGGCTGTCTTTATTAAAACAGCTTCTGATTTTAACTGTAGAACATTATGTACTGTAGTTAAACAGAGGTTACCCTAAAACATTCAGATAGATTATATTCAGGACAAGTGATGGTCCATGGGCTGCACTGCTAGATGGCTTCATTTTTGCTTTTAAATAATTACTGGTCACAAGCTTTTATTAGTAGCTGCTCTAATGGCGCCTCAAGCTATTTATCTGGATCTGGTACCATCTCAGATCAAGAAGGATTCTGAGTGCATGCTGAATGATGGGAGAACCACAGTTGGGCAGCAGGCTGGAACAAGGAAAATGAAGAGCTTTATCACTGCTACATCTAGTTTCATGCATTCATGTCATATAGTCTGGATTTTAGAAAGTTTTAGAATATATTGTCCAGTCTTCTGTGCATCATAAAACACATTTTGCCCAAATATCCTCTTTCTAAACTCCAACGACTTTGCCTAAAGCACTTCAGGATGAACAGGAGATTAATTTAAGTCAGGAATTGTGTCTCTTGTGACAGGAACACATCTTGTTCTTCAGTCATCCATGAGGCAGAAGATCATTTCCCCCAATGTACTTCACAGTCTAATGTGGGAAAGTGATTTTGGCGTATAAGATCTGATGATCAATTTGGTCCCAAATATGCTATAAATTCCCTTTTCATTCTGTAGGTTCAGGTGTGCTTCGCTTACTCACTGCTTACCGGTCACCTTTCTTAGCTGTTGCTGGAAGGCTTTTCATTTCCATATGGCTCTTGGGATGACAAATCTCCATTCAGCCTGTACAGATACTGTTTTGTCACAGCCCTGCTAGTCTTCAGACAGCTTAGAATGATGTGAAGAGGAGCTGAATACTTGTTTATATGCCCTACTTTACTCAGTTTGAGATCCAGTGTTTGAAGAAAAAAATGGTATTAGTTCACCATCTTTTAATTCAGACTATGGCATAGTAATATGCTAACCCAAATGCAAATAGAAGAATCTTGTTACCCAGGTCTGGGTGCAGCTTCTACAGTGGCGAGGGTTGTTCTGAACGGAGTCTAGGTTCTGGCAGTAAGCAGGAGGCAAACAAAGTAATTTTCCTGAGGGCAATGTGCAAGGGTTAGAAGAGTTGTAAAGTTAGAAGAATCAAGATATGTCCATCTAAGTAAGCCAAAGAAATTATTCACTAAATGATTGGATTTATTTTTTTTAATGCAGTATGTATGTTTTATTCCCTCACTTCCTTTTTAACCACATAGCAATGTAGAATTTGTATACAGTCTAGTATAGTATACAATAGATAAACAGTGATTCAAAATAGTCCACATTTTACTGATTGTCTTCTGTAGCAGATTTGTCAAACTAGAATTCTGATTTTTTTCCAACTCAGTTAGTACCCCTGCAATGAAAAAAAAAATGTCAAAAAATGTCAAAACTTTTATTAGGGAGCTATAATGATAATATGTAAAGTCTGTGTGTTCCAGAGGGGAATAGGCTTCCTAAGTATAAGGTCCAAAACAGCTGACGCCCTTGTGGTTTTCAGGGGTAGAGGTTTTCAGCTTGGGATTCAAACAATTGCAGAAAGTCAGTTTCCTTCCAAAATTTACTCCTTTTTAAAATTTCATTTAATTTCAGATGAGTCTTGTGGATCCAGATGTTTTATATACTTAGCTGCACTGTTACAAGAGAAGAAAAACAGCTTATTTCATATGAAAGCAACCTTTCTGATCCATTTCTACTGTATTTAACCTGTTAAAAACATTTTATTTCAGAATAGTGGAATGATACATTTTTTTTCTTCTTTTGTTTATCAGAACAGTAAAATCTAAATCCAGATATAGTTAGCAACAAATACACTTGAATCTATATACATGAATTCTTGGTGTTCAGTATCATGGGCTTACTTAAATATAAGGAAGGACTATGCAAGAAGAGATATTTAAATCACTTAAGTTACCGCTTCATTTTTTTTCATCCCTTCCTTTCAATCTAAGGTCTATTAAATAACTATCAAGTGAAAATATTTGAAAAGATTTATTACAATCAATATATTTGATGTTGCATGTATCATCCTGCCCTTTTATGAATTTCACATCATAACTCCTGTACCTAAAATAAAATATGAACGTACCAGATCTACAGGAACACAGGGCATTTAATTAGCTTGTTTCCCATGAAAACCCCAGTAGTTCCTGGGGAAATAATGTATTTGCTAACAAAGCTAGACAGAAGACACTTTTTGTATGTGCAGAAGGAAGGAAAGAACCTAAAGTGATCATTACCAATATTTTTCATAATTTTCAGTGTACTTTAGTCTTTTAATATTAGTCCAGACTTAAACTTCGAAAATATTTTTGTCTTAGTATCTGTTGCCCCTGCCTTGAAATAGACCTATGTATGGAAAGGCCAAATAAATAATAGAACTGACAAATTTGTTATGATTTTTATCATATCACTGCAAGGTTCCATCCTGCATCTTTCCAAGGCATATATTGAAGGAATAGCTAATTTAAAGCAAAATTATGTAGTATTATTTCCTCCTGGCACTTGCAAATGAAAGTGATATTTAAGGTGCATGTCAGTACTTTAAATGTTTGTATGGGAGCCCCTCAACTACCTATTTCTAATTAGGTCAGTTTCAGAATCAAAAAAGGCTCATGTTTTATATTTAGCATATTGTATACTTCATCAACCCATCAAGCAACAGAACCTCTTAAACGATATTTAAATATGGATTGTGTTTTAGTATCTCATCTAACTCACACTTAAATTTTATTGATTTTGAAAATCATACCTTTAGACTTTTTTTACGCCCACAGTTTTGCAGTTAATCTCTAGTGATTAGTTACACTTTGTGATGAGTTCAGTGTCCAGAATGCCATGGAGCTTTCTACCTTTTCTCTTTATAGCTTGTCAGTGCTTTATACGTGTGCTTTTGAGGGAGTAAAGCTAAGCCTGAACCTTCCTTTTAAGAAGGGAAGGCTCTCCCTTCCTTTTCTTTTTAAGAAAACCAATTGGCTGTAGCCTCAAATTATAAGTAAATGAATCATCCTGCAAAATTGTATTTTACTTATATTTTTACTTATACATACTTATATTTTCTCCCAAAACTAGAGCAGAAACTCCTACTAGTAATACAAAACAATCATTTGTCTTGTTCAGAGAAAGTGTCACCAAAAAAGATAGAAAGTCCAAGGTCAGCTCCCATTTTAGGCACGCATGTGGTCCCTTATGTGGACGTTGCAATTTATAATTAAATAACTTTTTACCCCGGGAAATTGGTCTGGAAATAGGCTTATAATTAATGGTCATGTCTGCACAAAATCTTTCTTCTGAGACATTTTTTGGGGAATCATTAGGGAAGACTAATGAGTGCACTGGAAATAAAGAAAGAAGATAACTATTCCTTTCTTAGTGAACAGTTTTATGCCTATAAAATTCTAACTTGTCCTTAGTGCTCAGCATGCATGGCTTGAGTTTTTGTGCATTTGAGGACAGGACTGTTTTCCAGAAATGGTATTTGAGGAAAAAAATATATTCTGTTTTATTGTTATAGTGTTTCCAATGGAGGAATTGATAATATCAGTATGATCTGGAAGACAAAATCATTCTAAATTTTAATTGAGATTCAAGTCTTAAGTCAAAAAAACCTTCAGGATAAGGGGAGCTCCATTGCTTGAAAATGGCCTTAGAAAACTGAAGAGATGTGGGCTGAAGTAGAAAACATTAGTCAATGCACTAGGCTGCAGATGATTTTTCAGTGTTCTGAGCTAAATGTTACTGTCCAAGGAACAAAATTTGACCTCATTAAGCATGATTGGCTTTAAGTTCTTACTTTATGCATTACTTAATATTTTTGCACACTTCGTAATGAACTCTTTTGTTTCAGTCTTGGTGATGATAACGACAATGACAGGAAGTCAGAAGTGGATGCGTCAGGGAAAAATTTTCCATTATGATTTTGTGAGGCAGCAAACTAGGGGGTAAGCAGTAGTTTGCATGAGGACAATCCTAATGAAGGCAGTAGGTGGAGGCACAGTGCAATAATAATCCTATCCTGTTGTGCTCTAGTCTTGAGCCCAAGGGCATCCCCAGCTATTCAGCGTAGGCACACTGCTTTACATCTAAGCTCTCTGGAAGTTAGAGTGCTCTCTCTGTGTCCTCCAGGAGGTCAACGACCATTCAAAATGTGCTTTGTAGAGGAAAATGCCAGCTTGTTCCCAAAGCCAAAAGCAACTGAAAAATTAAGCTTGAAGTGCTATTTTAGATAAGGAAAAGGTTGGCTTCTGAGTTGGCCGGAGGACTTACTGTCCACACATTTCTCTCAAAAGTACATACAGAGAAAACAATATTTGGTGGAAGCAATAAATGGCGAACTGGTAAAATGTTCATGACCTGGATGCCATTTTTGCAATGGCTTGCCTTTGGAAAGTAAGCTGACTGCTGCTTGTGTTGGACAGAGAGGATAGATTCTGAGGGCATTGGCAGTTACTGGAAACATCACTGGAACACATCATCCAGAACATGAGAGCTAAGAAAGTATAGGAGTTAATCTGTGAAATACATGTATGTCAAGATAACATTTCTACATATGTGTTAAAGCAGGTATTTGAAAATGCTTTGTAAATGTCTTTATGGATTTCAGATTTATGCTGGTTCCGCAGGTGAAAGAAGAGAGGTTTGGACCAATTCAACTGTAATTTGTTTTTGGTCAGAGCATCTAAAGAACAGAGGAAATAGAGGGTTTCTCAGACTAACCAGAGGAGGAAGAATTGTCATGATTCTCCTTTTGCCAAATATCTCACAGGGGGAAGAATGCTTTGAAGATATTTTCTCCTGAAAATGTGATGTAACCAGCAAGCTGAAGTAGGCCAACCAGATTGCAAACAAACAGCCAATTCTGAGAAACTTTGTCAGAAGAGGCTTGGAATAGTGTGACATCTCCCAGCAGGTAATACCAGAGACATTACAGTGCTGCACTTTCTGCTTGTTCTTTTGCCTGTGTTGGAAATGCTTAACTCCTAAAACTTGCAGGTTTGGGTTAGGAAAACACAGAGGAAGCACTAGTCCAGCCATCCAAAGAACTCAGCAAAGTGTTCATAGAGCAGCCCTCCACCTAGCTCCATCAGAATGCTGTGCCATGTGGGGATAGCTTTTAGTAGAACTGGTTGGGTGCAGTTTGGGATTGGGGTTAGGTGTTCCCCATCTCCTTTAACTGCTTTCAGCTGCAGCCATTTACAACAAGTGGTGCAGTATGACAGGCTGAGCAGTGAGGAGAGAACTCATGGGTATGTTGTGAGAGGGCTGTTGGCTTTATTTTAGTTCCCCCTATGTTTCTTTTGGTGGGGGAGGTGGAATGGGTTCTATTTCCAGTAGTAAGGAACTGGATTAAGAGGGTGCTCCTAGATTTGTTGCAGTAGGGTGGCACAGAAAGGGGTTCCTGTATTAGGGGCTTAGGTCTGGTCTGAACTTATGTTTTTGCTGCATTTTTTGAAAGACCAGTCTTGGTCCTGTTAGGTTGTGTAAATTCTGTGGGCCTTTCTAGTGTCTGGATATAACAGAGAGGGGAAGTTAGCCAGACATTACATTTTATTTCCCTTCTAACCCCATGTTTTGTTATATTTTAAGTGATTGACTGGAAGGAGTTTAAAGAAGATGCATTAATACTTAACTGTGCTTCAACAAATAATTAATGTTTTTAAAATTCTTTTTCATTCAGACTGGTCTGGAACTCCGTAGCCCAGTTTATTTTTGATTATAGAAATTCATTTCAACTAAATCATTCCTTTATCGGCAGGATCTGCCCACATTTGGTTAGACTGAATAGTTCTAGAAACCACAGTGTTTTTTCCAGTTGCTTTGAATCAAAGTCACATTAGGAAAAAAAAATGCTTTTGCTGAGGTTGTGCTGGATCTCATTAATACAGAAACAATTATATTAAGGAGCCTTTAGTGTGTGTCTGTGATGCCACACTAGTCACTAACAGCTTCAGCTTGGTTTTATAGAAAATACTGTCCTGATTTTTGAGTTTCTTGACCTGCAACTTTATGTGTGCTTGTCACCTGGGCGCTTATACCTGCTCTTTTTCTTTGTTTCTCCCTTGATGATCAGCAGTGCCCATTTGTCCCTTTGGTGCCTTCTGAAACCTTGATGTTCTGAGAAATTGATGTTGTTTTGTCAAACAGTAATGTTTAGTTTGTTGTTATGTCTGCTTTTAGTAATGGCTTTGTATAGGTGTTTCTGAGACAAATAATGTTTGCCAATATCAGTGAATGTTTTATGAATACTCCATGGAGTTTGTCTGATCTTACTTGTGATTGAATATGCTACTGAAAACAGTGGGGTCACACCAGTGTAAAATGGCCCCTTTGCTGAAACTATGACTTCTTTCTGCAGGTTATTTCAGTGGTAGAAAAGGGGGTACTAATTCATTTTAATGCTATTTTAAGTTTTGCTCTTTAGCAGGAACTGATATAAGACATCCGAATGAGATTAGAAAGCTTTATTAAATACATCCATAACACTATCCTGTATACCAACCTGATGTGTGAAAAGTGGTCACAGCATTCTGTTGATTTATAGGAATATTTCAGCTGCAGGTCAGGTTCTCAAACTCTTTGCTCCTGTGTGTAATTGCATTCAACTATCATATGATGGATTTACAGGACTGGACCTTACTCTTTCGAACAACAGCCAGATGTCATAAGTTAGAGCTTCCCCATGGTCATGTATTTATCAGCACATTTTCTTCTCAAATGTTTTTTCTAGTTCTTAGCAAGTAAAAGTATTGGCTATGCTCTTATGCTCACACATCTCACCTGTTTTATTTATGTATCTGATTAGTTCCTGTGTATGACTAGCATTCCATGTATTTCTTTTGTGGATAGAATATGCCAAAATTAACTAATTTTCTTAGTAATTGCTGTAACTAGAAAGAGATTGCAGAAACATTTTTACAGCTTTGTGGAACTGTGGATTATATACTGTGTCTATTAAAGTGCTTTCTCCCTCCTGCTTTGTTAAACCAGTAATTTGAAATTTCTGCTTTAACCAGTGAATGGTGTACTAATTCTTATAATATATTGCAGATAAGAGATAATATTTAATGTCCTTGAGACCAGATCTGTAACGTCTTGAGACATGAGTGAATTGGGGGTGAATTCAGGAATTTACCTTTCAAATCTTTATGAAGACTTCAGGTTCCGTTATTGGCTGATGCTTCAACATGAAATATGCTCTTCATATGGCTGAACCACTGAGGATGGTACCCTCAGAGCAGGACCTTAACATGGCAAGTTCAAAAGAACTTTCTTTTGGAAAATTTATTATATTCTTTATAGCTAGTCTATATGGCTAGTTTTAATGGAGATTTCAGATTAGGAAAAGGAATAAAGATTTGTCTTCATTCTGAGACTTCGTGTATTATAAGTACAGGCTCTACCTCGCAGTAGCAGTGTATTCTGCTTTTGCACTTGCATGATACATCTGGTCAGGAGATAAATTCTGCCTTCCTGCAAAGTAGCTCTAGATCAGATCGCCAAATGTAATATTGTGTAAAAGTGTAAAAGGCTCAACTTGCTCTCTGTTAGTCTTAGCGTTTTTGAGGTACTTGTTTCATTGGAGTTGTCAAAGATCTCTGAGTTCAAAGGAAAAGAACTGGAGCGTGAGAAGAATTCTTGTGCTATAACTCAGCAGACCACAGTGGGTGTGCTGTGATTTTACTGGGTGATTTCACAGGTGAGCCAGATCTGAACCTAAAATGGACAGTTTTTAGAAGAGCATGTGCAGCATACCTAGGACGTTGCTCTTAAACTTCTTTTCTTACTTAAAAGATCAAAACTAGCATCCTTTAGTTTTAATGCAGATCCATCTCAGTCTGTTTACGCAGTACATGCTAGTTTCAGAAGTTCTCTCAATATCTATTCTGTATAACTGTGCATTAGAACTTTGAATTCTTTCATTTCCTATAGCTGCCTCCCCTGATGAAGCAAACTGATTCACTTTTGAACCTGAAATCTCTTGGCTCAGTCATGAATTATTATCCGATATCCATACATATGTATGCATATGTAAACACAGACATGTTTGTGTAGACATGCAAAGACTATGTACATATACAAAAACTTGCGTGTGTATATGTTCATGGGTTTAGGTAATTTGTTATTGGGTCATATATATATTTCTCAAACTCTATGGGGGAAAAACTCCAAACATAATCTTAATTTTCCATTAGGGTTGGATATGCCCTGCTGTACTCAGGGGAATGAATACAGTTCATGACATGTCAGGCTCTCTAATTAAACCTGTTCTTGCCATGCACAGCAGTAGGTCTGCAGTACATCAGACTCTGGCGTAATGCATTCGGAGGCCTCTTTGGTCCCGTTTACTGCTGTAGCTGTGGCAGTAATGCCCAGGGCTAGAATAAAGCTGACTGCTTCAGGTGCATCTAAAACACTTCCATCTCTGCACAGGGCAAGCACACATTGTTTATGTTTCTGTGTTATAAACTCTAATATTTCATTAATCCTTTCAATGCTTAAGATGGGCTCAACATTGGAATTCCATGCTTTTAATGTCTTCCCTGCCTCTGTGCTCTCTGAATCACTTGATCTGCTTTCCAGATGGTCTTGAATTATCTGTTACTGTATGATCCATCTTTAAGATACCAACATTCAGTGTTGTGGCATTGACCCTCTCCTCCATCTGTTTAAGCCATTGCATAGGTCTTGGTTCCAGCCTATGCATCAGCAGTGTCCTATGTGTCAGCCGTGTGAAAATCACCTGAAGTTGCTAAGAATAAGTTTCAAATAAAGGGGCTAAAATTGCTTTGTTTGATGTTGCTTTGTTTTTTTTCTCATAACTGATGATCTCCTATCTATAAAAATATTCTTCTAGTACAGTGCTGGATGAGTTCTAATTACAGAATTAGCTGGAACAAAGCTGATGTTATCTTAAAGATCTTTCTTCCTTGCAGTTTTTTGATCTCCACTCCCAAGCACAGCCCATTAAGAATTAAGCATGCTTAAGGATTGGAAGAACATATTAATGAGGAAAGATAAAAGTAACCCAACATGGAAAGTTAGGGGCAAACAATTTCCAAGGCAGATCATGATGGCCTTTTCTCTGTTACATCTTATATGTAACAAATATGATGACAAAATTCTCAGATTAAAAAAAAAAAAAAAAAANGATGACAAAATTCTCAGATTTAAAAAAAAAAAAAGGCGGGGGGAGAGAGGTGGGAACTATAACAGGAAACAGAGGGATGGAAAAGAGGAGAAAAATTGTAGACAGAACATCTGGGGCAGAGGAGAATATCTTAATGGTGACTGTGGAATAATAATTTTTCCTAACACTTGATTAATACCCTGTCATTTGTGCTTTTTTTCCTTTTTTTTTCTTTTTTTAATGTGTTTGAAAAAAATGAGCGTGTATGAAAAAAATAGTCTTGCACAATCAGGGATGAGTTGACCTGAGTTCCAACCCACTCTGGAATTTAGAATACATTAACAAAATAATTTAAGTAAAAAGTGATTGTTTGATTTATTTTGGAACTCCTAAAACCTACAAACAAAATTCCATCCAGGCTGCATAATGCACAAGCACAGGACAGAGTATACCCCTTCTGCATGACGGATGTGACTTACACAGATGTGCCTGAAGTAGGTCTGAATAAGGTAGCTTTATGCCAAAAATGGTAGAGTTGCCTTAGTGCTGCGTTCTGCCTGGGCTAATACACCCTGCTTCTCAGCATGCCTGCAGAGTCCTGAGCTGATGTAGATGTGCTGCTGGGTGCCTGAGATGCAGTCTTAGGCACACTTTTTGAGCCATTTGCATTAAGAGTTATTTACTGGATTGTCCAAGACAATGTTCTAAATTATGCTTGCTTGTGGTGGCTGTAAGTTATGATGATACGGCTGCATAAGTGAATTACACTATCTGAAAGAAGAAAAATTCTCAGGCAGAATGGCATAGGGCAGCTTTTTCCCTGTTTTCATACCTTGCATCGAGAAGAAGATAATTGCCTCTCTAAAAACAGCTGTTTCAAGCATTTTACTATCTCTTTCCGTAGGCTGTATGTTGTTTTTTCTTTCAAGTACCTGAAGAGAGAGAGAGTCCAGCGCAGGGCGACTAGGATGATCAGGGGCCTGGAACATCTGCCCTATGAGGAGAGGCTGAGGGAGCTGGGCTTGTTCAGCCTGGAGAAGAGAAGGCTGAGAGGGGACCTGATCTGTGTCTATAAGTGCCTCAAGGGAGGCAATGAGGAGGATGGGGCTGGCCTTTTTCACTGGTGGTCACTGACAGAACCAGAGGAAATGGCCATAAATTGAAGCATAAAAAGTTCCATGGGAACTTAAGGAAGAACTTCTTGATGGTGAGGGTGACAGAGCACTGGAACAGGCTGCCCAGAGAGGTTGTGGAGTCTCCTTCTCTGGAGATCTTCAAGACCCGCTTGGATGCAGTCCTGTGTCACGTGCTCTAGGTGGCCCTGTGTGTGCAGGGGGGTTGGACTAGATGACCTCTAGAGGTCCCTTCCAACCTTAGGCATTCTATGATTCTATGAAGGTGTAGTTTTATGCATGTGTAAATTGAATTTGCAAGAAAGTGCAGAAGAAAATATTTAATCCTCAAGGATTAAGGATTAAGTTTTTGTCTTGCAGAAGGCTGTGGCAGGGTCCCCTTCTGGAGCCCTATAGAGAGAAAGAGCTGATTGCCTCAATCCAGAAGACCCTATACCCTGTGTGTCCTGTTTTGAGCATTTCCGTCTATATTTCTGGTCCTGTAAATTGTATTTTTTTTCATTCTATACGGCTTTAGCTATTGAAGAGAAGATAGATTGCACTCTTTTTCTTCTCATCTAGGATGCCTAAATCATTTAGGAACAGTTTTATTTTCCTGGTATTTTTAGAAACTATCAATATTCTTTTTTTGCCATGTTTTTAGATAGATATTTAAGCATGTTGCCTCCTCATATGCTGTGCAAAGACGTTTAGCCTCCCTGTGCGCTCTTCTTTATCACTGGACTCCCAGTGATAAAGAAGATATCCCAGTGAATAACTCCCAGTTATTCACATATATACTTATTTTGCAAATGTAATTCATGGAAATTCCTTAATTGAGTACATGCAGTTGTTAGGGCTGTGCCTGTGTTAATTATCAGAATACCAGCTGTAATGCATGATGCATCTACCCATCTGGATGTTGAAATGAGAACTAGATTCTACAATTTAGCATGAAACTTTTTTTTTCCCTGTTAAAGAAAATAGAAGGGTCACCTGCAGTTATACTGTCTAGTATGATCTTCCTGAAGCTTTCAGAAAAATAACTAACTGCAATAGAACTGACTTTTAGAGTAAGGAAAAACAGCCTCTGTGTCTAGTATGATCTTCCTGAAGCTTTCAGAAAAATAACTAACTGCAATAGAACTGACTTTTAGAGTAAGGAAAAACAGCCTCTGTGTTCACATTCTTTGGGTATTTTTTTTCTGTTTTTCTCTCATGGGCATGACTCTTACGGAAGGAGGCAGGAAGTCCAGCCTCACTAACAAACCACATTTTGAGACTGATCTCAAGGAGTTGATTCTTTGATTTGCTAGTGTCATGTGCAAAAGGAACAATGGAATAAAGAACTCTGTAATCTCCATCTGAAACTGGCATGTCTTACCCAAAAATGCTTTTATTTTTTCTTTGGACCCCCATGAAAGTAAAGTTTATAAAATAATGAACTCCAGGAAGGAGCTGGAGCTCATTTACTATTTGAATAGTAAAAACTCCTTTATAATGGTTTGACATTATTCAGTTTGCAGCAAAATGAAGCTGTTGTAAAGCTTTTTTTAATGAATACTTCAGTTGTTTGCAACCAGTAGTAGAGGAGATTAATTTACAAAGTGCTCATCTTTCATAGTTTCAAACTTTTTTCTTGTGTTAATCCACTTGTCTCTAACTACTGTGTGTGATTACCGTGCAAGCTGCAAAGAGGATGAATATAATGTGTCCTTCAGTTAACAATGGCACATCAAATGGAAAGTATTACTAAGAAAACCTTTCCTAGCTATTCTTCAGAACATACAAGTGTGACTAGGAAAGTAAGCAAAAATATATATTATTCTACTGCCTCTTGTAGGACATGGTTATCTGAAACAACTTACTTAGGGTAAGAAATACTGCTTAGAAAATTTAGCCTATTGCTATGAATTTCAGAGCTTCTATCTTGAACTATTTAATGTTCAATCTTCAGTGGTTTTTTTTTCCTCCCAAGACTGTTTTGAGATTGTGAGGTACTATTGTTGATATTTAACTCGTTGAAAAGCTGAGTTTTAGAGAGGTTGTAAGAGACTGTGGAGCAAGGAGTTTGACCAAACTCAAACTCCTTGCTCCACTCAGGATAGTGGAGGATAGTGGAGTCCACTCAGACTCAGGATGGTACCTCAAAGAGAAGTCACTTTGCTACCCTTTTCTCTGTAGGGGAAAATGATAATGACAGCCCAGATAACCTGGGCGTTTGGGTACTTTACTCGGCTATGTTGACAAAGGGAAGCATAGGCTAGGTGGTAAGAAGTTAGAAATTTGGATACCTCCCATATATGGATTCTGTTGCCTTTTTCATTTTGTTCTTTCATACTGTCAGCTTTGTAACTTGCAAATATAGATGCAATTTGGTGAATGACATTTCTGTGCTACATGCACAAGACTTTTGAGTACTTGGTATTGTCCCCTTCACAGAGCTCAAGTGGAAAACATGGAATTAACGTTTCAGGTGATTTAAGAGGCTGCTGGTGTCCTGTGAGATATTTTGGAAAGATAAGTGATCTATTCATATGTTTCATACTAAGTATATTTTTTCCCACTATTGTATTAAGCTCATGTTTCTCCTTGTGGATTTTCTCAGATCGGATTGGAATTTTATTGATTTGAATTTTAAAATGAATGAGACAACATTTTTTGTTGAATAGTTTTGGGGAATTTTATGAACCCACAAACAAATCCCATGTGTAAAATAGATAACTAAGAAAATTTTTGTTTATGAAAATTTATATTTGTGATTACCCACCTGCAACTTAAAATGCGTACAAGACATGGAAAATGTGATCAAAATAGCACCCAAGTGAGATTTCATTTAAAAAAAAAATCATCAGAATCTTGTCTTTTATAGCTTGGTTAAATCACTTTTTTTTTAATTATATGTGTGTGTGTGTATATATATATATATAATATCATCCTGTGGATATCATTTTATTATGTTGGGTTAAGTTTCTTTTCTTTTTTTTTTTTTTTTTTTTT
>VWPW01016628.1:388239-561314 GCA_013389825.1 Crypturellus undulatus
TTTTTTTTCTTTTTTCTTTTTGGAAACAAATTATTGGCAATGTGTTGCTTAAGTATCTTCATTCCTTGCATGTTCTTACAACTTACAGCAAACAGCTTACATACGGGATACACCTTAAGTATGTTTTAAAACATCTGGTACTTGATGAAAGACTGTAGATCAACTTGCAAAGTACATCATTTTTATCAATGCCACTGGGAGTTAATAATGATTCATCAAAAAAAATTTTAGTAAAATAAAGACATTGCAATGGCTTCACTCCAGAAGTTTTCATTACCCTTGCATCTCTTGTTTTGCTCCATTTTGTTTTCTTAAAGAACCACTCTGTGGTTCTGTGCAAATATGACACCTGAAGACTCAGGAAGAAGTGACACCTCACTTACTCAGAATGTCTCTGCTTTTCCATTATTCAATGTTACATTAAATTCAGAGCTGCAGAACAAAATCTTAATTGATGAATGTACATCAGAGTATATGATAAACAAAAAACCAAGAGCATACATGGGTGCTTTTCTGAGTAGAGAACCAAACAACCTTACCTGATGTTTTCACCTCCTGGAACTCAGATATTGTTTACAAGTCCCTTCTCTTTGGTTATTGCAACAGTAGTTACTTGGTGATTGAACTGGGGTTCGTTCATCTTTTGAATGGCTGAGTTGCTTGTAATTAATTCTGCGAGGCTGTTGAAAGTGTTGAAGTTCTGCTGCTGTCATGATTCTGGATATACTCCTGTGAATAGCCAAATTGGCTCAGGATGCTTAAGGACTCCATGCCACAGCTGTCCAGTGAAACAAAACTGTTGCTTGGATGCCAGGCTTTGCATAGGAAGGACTGGGTAGGCAGGCTTGAGCTGTGATAACAACCCCTTTTTTCTAATAGTCTGGTTCAGTATGAGGTATGTGTGAGGTGCAGGAATGTGATGTGCTGGAGGAGAAGGGTCAAGTTCTGGCAACATCCTAATTTGGTGTGTCATGAGAATCTCAGGAGTACGAGCTTGGCCATGCTGATGATGGGCAAGCAGGGGACAGCTGTTAGTGTTGGTCTTTATGGGGATTAGTGTATGTCACCTAATACCAATAAAATATTTATTTACTTATATGTTAATGTCACTTTCTTGCTACTAGCATTTGCATGCTTCAGGCTGTATTACTTTTTCTAACTGCTGCTGCTCATGGTAAAATCCATGCTCGGTACATACACCAAAATGTTTTGTCGATTACAGTATTGCAGAAAATAGTGCTGTAAGGCATCTTGAACTGTAAAACATTTTTCCTTTGTCCCAAATTAAGGTTAGCTATATGTGAAAACATTTCCTACAGATTTAGCCTCCAGAGATGGAAATACTACAACTCCTTCAAGCTGTCTATTTTAGTTCTATATACTGTTCTCCAGGCCCATTCACAAAATTTCCTGGGTCAGGTAGTATTCGCAGCACTAGTTGCCAATGAGCTTTCTTACTGTGGTCTCTCCTCATGTGGTGCATAGAGCATGATTTCTCTCTTTAGGCATGAGTTTTTTCTGCTTGAAAAGTTTCCCACACCTTGGAAGGCATTAGTGCAATTGTAAGCACATATAATGCTCAGCTAAATTCAGTTCTTGATGAAGTGTTGGTTACAGATAACTATATTTCCCCACTCTGGTAAGCTTTCAAGTCATCTTTGTTAACAGAAAATTTCAATAGCCTCCGCTGAATGAACCTAGATCACCAGCTGCATAGCTCAGTATATGTTTTCCTCATAATATTAGTGAGGTGCCTGTGAGAAACAGGGTAATTAAGATTTGCAAGAATTGAGAAAAACAACAGTGTAGAACTGAGACACAGCTCTGCAAGAAAGCCAGACTTTTGAGGATACTCCAGCTGAGGACTGAACAAAAAAGAACTGGAAATGCTCGTCTGAGAATACTGGCTGGTTATATCTTTAGGTCTACTGGCATACCAATGTTGTGCCACAGATAATATATTTTTTGGCCATTTTAGAGTGATCCAGAGGGTAAAAGTACAATAAATTGGAAACAGATGAACAGCTAACTGTGCTCAGCCATTAAATGTTCTACATAATAGCATTAAATCAGGTGTCTGGCAGTGGTATTTTTGTCTCAATAGGAAAAGGAAACAACATGTAGAGACTGAGTGATTGGTGGTAATGAGGTTTTTTTGTACTTTTTCTGTAAAGATATTTTTTATTCACCTCATTGCTTCTTTGCAATAGGATTTGTGTTGCAAGTTACATTTTAAACAATCTTGTCAAGAATATCATTCTGGATAGGAACTTATTCCACCAGATCAATGTACATAATATTTAAAAAGCATTAGTGAGTCCTGTAATTTTTAGTGTTTTTCAGTGAGTAGTGAGCACTGCTTTACTAAATCACAGAACAAGGGAGCAGTCGAGGCTACATTAAATAAACAACACCTGCCCAGCTGAAAAGGTCCACGAGGAGGTGATCACATTTAAAATAGAAGACCCAGGAATGTAGCTCGAGTACACAAATGGACTCGAGCTACCCCATTGTCTGAAGCTATGGGGAGCTTTCCCCATTGTCTGAAGTGCTTATTGGGTATCCCAAATCAGCAGTGGATTTTGCTGCTCCTGTCAGCTGCTATCACATCACTTTCCACTAAAAGTGCTCAAATGTTGGTGTTTAGCCTCATTTGACACAGATTCTGAAGTGCTGAAGACTTTTATGTAATCTTTCCTGGCAGAAGGAGGCTACTTAGGCCAAGACTTTAAGAAATTATTTGAGGTATTATTCTGCTTTTGGAGATCCTTGCTTGGCAAATGTTGAAGCTGATTTGAGGGAGAGCTGTGGAGGTTGAGGGGCTTTTGCTTGTTTTTTTTTAATTCAGACTTTAAATATGTTACAGTAAACATCCTTCAACAATTTCTCATCTGTGAAAGATATGACTTAAAGTAGTATTTTCTAAGGGATTGATTACACTAATATGTAGGATTAGAATCTGGAATCCAGGGGTTCATTTCCTCAGGAACACTTGTTCAAAAAATAAGAAATGTATATCTCAGTAATAATCTCATCTTCTTAGGCAGGCTTGACTTGTATTTTCCCATTCATAACTTTTCATTAATTTTACTTATTAATTTGCTGGATATCTTATCTGTATGTCAAATAACTACTGCACACAGAAAATTACAGAGGTATAATCTGTTTTAGTAATTTATCCAAATGCAGTGTTCCCAAAAGTTTTTACTATTCCCTAACTTTTTAGGGTCCAAAGCAGCATATGGATTGTTATGAGATAAAGCTACTTGACGTTCTCATTTTACCAACTTCAATAGCATGTATGGCTTTGTAAACCCTACCAGTTGGCTACATAATCTATCCTTGGACATCTTTCTCATAGATTTCCAGTTTGCTCACAGTTCTCCTGGTAGTTCAGAAATGTATTAGAATCAAACATTTCATTCTGAACAGGGAGTTTAGAAACTTCGTTTATATCATGGTGATTCTAATTATACAAAATACTTGGACACTGTATTGACTCTAATATAGTAGCAAAAATGTATGATTATTTCTGTCTTTCAGATGATATAAAAATAGCATGCATAAATATGAGAATGATTCCTAAAGAAGCTGAAATGTCCTCTGTAGGCTCAAAACAACCTTTTATTTTGGTGATAAATGGCATTAGCAACTGAAGTCAGATGCATAGATCCTTTTTACTATTTTTTTCTAAGCCTTTTCTCAAATGTTTGTAAAACTAACTGTGCAATAATGTGAAGAATTCAGAGTTATCAAATTCAACCCAGAGTTTTCTTTGATTACCACCTAATAACATAACAGAGAAGTGCAACATAGGGCTTATTTTGATCCTTATAGACTAATACTTATTTGCATGGTGGCCTATGATTGTGGAGGTTTGAGTTAGTGCTGATTTCTTCTATTTTTTTAGACCCTGAATTTTATGGGTATATCCTCATTTTAAATCTGGACAATCAGGTCAGAACCTTCTATTGAAGGAGCTTTGCCAGATAACACCAGCTGAGGAACTAACCGATCTTCCCTGTTTTGTAGTGGATTCTGCTTTATTCAGCACTTTCCATCAAATGTGTGCATATTTTTCCTGTATCTTTGAACATGAAATTTCAGCTGAATATGTTTTACATAATTTATTGGACTGATACTTTGTTTGGTTATCCTGTCATAGAGGGTTTGCAAACACAATAGCAATGGTTCCTAAGGAATTTATTTGATGATGTAAAAATTCCTGAGTGATATAAACCAGTTTCTCTTATTCCT
Source organism: Crypturellus undulatus (assembly GCA_013389825.1). Taxonomy (NCBI): domain Eukaryota; kingdom Metazoa; phylum Chordata; class Aves; order Tinamiformes; family Tinamidae; genus Crypturellus; species Crypturellus undulatus. The sequence continues at coordinate 392,497 of VWPW01016628.1, forward strand.
CAAGTGTTCCTAGTCTGTTAGCTTCCAGTGTAAAAGAAACACAGTCCTATTACTTCTGTGATTCAGCCATTCCATCTTCTTAGCTGATTAAAAACAAAATTCTGCTATGGAATAAGTTTGGAGATAGAAATTGATGACAAACAAGCAGACAGAGTGTGGTAGTACCATGTATGGTGGTAAGAATGCATTTTAAGGAGAGTAAAATAGAGGTAATAGAAAACTTTAAAGGTGTTAAAACTGTAGCACAAAAAGATTTGTTAGTGAATCTGATAAAATACTGAGTATTTCCAAATCTCCAAAGAATTACAACATGATGTAGCTGCATTCAATATACATATTAATATTGTGTGTTGATTGGCCTAGGGATGTCAAGATGTCACTGTAGGCAGTTTAGTGTGCAGCTGTATTTGAAAATGCATAGCGTACACTAGAAGGTAAAATGGTGAAGTATCATATGGAAAATATTAAATGCTTTTATAGAAATCTACTATGCTGTATCACTTAGAATAGTTCTTGGTACTGGTCATCCTGTGGAAAATTACTCATGCAAATAAAAGAAATGAAAATGAAAAGACTAGGATTGTTTCCCTTAGAAACAAGGTGCTAAAAAGAGATGCAATAAAACAATACAAAAGGTTTCAGGGAGAGTAACAAGTGCAACAAGGGCATATTCATGAAAAATCAAGGAAGCAAATGCAAAACTCATGAAAAGCAATACCAAAATAATGTGTGGTTGGACTATGAACGCCACTATAGTAAGTCATGGAAGGCAGGAATTTAGTGAGCAATGAAGAGGAATTGGATGTTTGTATAGATGAAAATTCAGATGAAATTACTTAATTATCTGAATTGATTGTAATAACTGTGACTGTTTTGATTCCTGCTCCAAGGATTATTTAAAAATTTCTATCCAACAGTAAATGAATGTAAGCACATATAGTCCTGGGAGCATGAATCTTGATCAGAAAACAGCCCTTCTAGCTGTATGCCTAGCTATTGGGTTTAATTTTTCTACACAAATCTCCTGGATGCATTTTATCTAGACAGAGGTCCATCTTCATAACGATAACTGGATGGCAAATTTTCTACCTGTGGCTCCCAGATATTGTGTTGTGTTGCTGTGTTGCTTGGTAGGAGATACCAAGTTGAATCCCCTTAGTCTGATGAGTGAATTTAGGGTAGGTTTTCTGCCTTATTTGGTATTCGTTTTAACTAATTTGCCTTTTTATGAGCAAAGAGTTAAGATGTATTAAATTCTTTACAAGAATATTTGTAAGCATATGCTGCAGGAGGGTGCTTTAGGTTTCTGAATAATAGTTCCTCTATAGCCTTGATTCAGACACCTAAGTTTGAGAGAAGGAGGAAAAAAAAAAAAAAAAAGCAGTCTGCATGGCATAATGTATAATTTTGGATTAGGGATGAGACAAGACATGGACACTGCACTGTGGCACCTCAGGTGCCCAATGCTTTTATTTGAGTTGGTATATTCTATGGGCGACAGGTTCTCTTGTGTTCAGGTGGTGGTGACTGTAGCTGGATCAGGGTACTGCTTTTCTGGCCTTGCGCCTGATCTGCATTCCAAGGCTTCTTAAATTACCAGTCATCTGCTAAACTTATACTGCAATATAATTGAATTTAAGGTTTAAATGTTAGTTTTCTGTACCACTAAAACAGTGTATAAAATAAAATTCAAAGCCAATTCTCTTAATTTAAATGACAAAAAGAAAGTCTTGCATTGATTTCAGATATAGTTGCAGGCTCTAAGTCTTCAGAATTAAGAAAGAAGTAAACTAATAGATAAAAAACACACACATACAAACAACTTTTAATAATAATCCTACTAAGCACGCAAAAGAGATTTCAGAGCTGAAGTCATAGACTTGTGCTTGTCACTACAAATTCCTGCAACATGAAAAACGCAATAATAAAAAAGAAAATGTTTTGAGGTTCTACTTTCCTACTACATTTTTCTAGATTTGTTGATTTTTAGAGTAAGCTTTATTCTATTAAAAATTAAAAATTCTATTTATTCTATTAAAAATTATATCTAGGAGTTATGTAATGCCTCCAACCCAGCACTAGATATAAAAGACACAGATTTAAACTACTCTCCTCCCATGGTTGATTTTTTTTTTTTTTTAACCCTTAATGGTCAGGGTTCTACTTTAAGCACAAAGATGGACTAGAGGCAGACAGCAAAAGAAACCAAAGAGCAGATTTATCAAACAGGAATGTGGATAAAATAAAAAATCCTGTTGGGAGTTTGCACATTCTACAGCCTCAGGGCAACAGTATACATATCTGTCAACTCTGTTTATGTGAAAAATTGCATTGACATTGTGTAATTGGTACAATAATTTAGCCATTACAGTTGTGTGTAATGAGAGATGATTTTAAAGCCATATTTCTCTAAAGTAATGAAATGCAAAACCTAAGCTATTTTACTTGGAATAATCCTGTTGCACGTTGTAAGACCCTAGGTGTCCCTATATGTGTTCACCTGTTATTACTAGACTTACATTGTCAACTTCTATACATTATCCACTACAGAGCACAGAGGAGGTCAATCAAGAGCAGCATGGGTGAGCTTCTACCCAGTATCTTCTAGTTAGATTTCAGAGCTTCTAATTGCTCACCAGCTTAACAGGAAATCAAGTGAAAAAAACCTATACAGAAATTAATCCCTTGTACAGAGTATTCAGAAAGTAATGCTTTCTTTTTTTGATAAACTTATTATTCAGTCCATTTTGGCATGCTTTTTTTAGTTTAAATTTAATAATTTGAAAAGTTTTATGTTCTAATATGGGCTAGCAGGGTGAGGGACTATAGATTTTTTTTTTTCTTTATATCTGACCAATTGCCTGAATTTCTGTTCTTTTCTTCTGAAGAATAATTGTCAGCTGATTTTCACTTTTTGTCAGAGTTAAAGCTTTCATTAGTTTTGGAGCTTTGTGTCTGTTATTTTTGGATTGGCACTTTAAATCCTTGGGCAGGTAGCAAGGTAAAAGACCATCTGAAATCTCAATGATATAAGATGATATAAAACCTGAACAGAAGAAGAATGTTGACAGTGAGAAAATCATATGTTTTTCTGAAAGAGAAAGAATGCAGTTACATAGTAATTTATTTTTTACTATTTTTAATTTTTAAAGCAATGAGCTACACCTGAAGACATTGTATTTGTGAATGACAAAATGTAGTGTTAGAAAGATTAATTAGTGAGCCATAGCTGTTTGTGTTTGGCTCTTGCTGTGCTTGTTTGTTTTTAATCTTTACTTCAGAGATGCGTATTATGAGATCGAGCTTGTAATTCTAATCAGGTGATTCCCCATTTTCGGGTTCCTCAAGTGTCATCTGAACTCCAGAAAAAAAATGCTGCTGGACCATATGGTCAATATAATTCAGATTATCTGCCTTTGCCTAGGTTGCTTATAAACATTTAATCCGTATAACACTTCACTTTGCACTATTCCATTAATTTCTATAAAATAAGCTTTGCCCCAAATGGTTTTCCCACTGTTCCTGTAGATTTGTATATTGCCATCTGATGCTACTTTTTACTTGGCCACTGGCAACATGGTTATACCTGAAAATATTTGGCAATATGGTAATTATGCCCGACTCTCTAGAAGTATTTTCAAGAGAATTCGGAAGCTAATAACACTAAATTTCTGTGGGATTTTAATGACTGGTGCCCTGTGGGTTCTGTTGAAACCTGTCACAATTATGTCTTGTTTCTCCAGTTTTTGAAAGACTAAGAATATAGGTAAGGCAGTTTGTCAAATATATTTTATTTTCTTCTGTAGGAAGCCTATGTGCTATAAAATATTGTCCTGCATTATTTAAAGGTGGCAGGTCCATCATAGTTAAAAACGTATTGTAAGTGCTAGAAATATGTTTTTAATATAAAACAATAATATAGTACATTAAAAATACATATTTCTTCCACATGCATTCTTGAGAAGTTGACCAAACACTTTCTGCATTAGGATTTTAGGATTCTGCATTAGGATTCATCACTGTGCACATTAGTGTCACATCTAGGCACACGTGCCTGATGTGGCTGCTTTCTGTAGCCGTAGGGTGCAGAAACTGAGCAAGGTGCATACATCTAGTTTGATGTCAACGCAGGCGTGTGCCTATGGAAATGTATCTGTTTCCACTTAGACTGTTGAACAGCCTATCTTGAAAATATTCTGCATATATGTTTCTTTGCTCTATTCATATTGTTTGTTTGTTTGTTTTTAAGCATTCCTTTTGAAATCTTCCACTCAAATGCTTGTTTTGTCACAGTAGGTCAGTTTACCCTAAGCCTAAGAGATCACCCTTACCCTAAGAGGGATCAATTTATAGTAAATAATGCATTCACATGTTGCCCTTTTCCAGTTTGCAGTCTATATATGTGCATGATTTTGATTTTAATGAATTTGTTCCATCTTTTAAAATTGCTCAGAGAGCATTTTCTGAACAAATGTTTGGCTCATAAATTGTCTGCAAATTAAGTTGTCTTTCTTTGTTCATAATTTATGAACTCATGCCCAGGTGGATAAAACTCCTGTAAATTTGGGAGGCAAAAACAATGGCCTTTCCCAAGGGATTGCAAGTATTTCTGGGCTGAACTTTCCCACAAACAAATATTTGATTCTGATAACTTTGTCCAGTCTGTAACTATTGTATTCTAGTTGATTTTATGGACTTATGAAATTTCTTCATTTATTATTTAAAAAAAAAAATACTCCTTCAAATGTGTTTCTAATCCTACTGATCAGGACTTCACCATATTCTTTGAAAAGCAGGGATAAACTTTGGAAGTTAGTTGTTGAGATGAAAATAGGTTGTGACTGGGCTCTCAATGGGTTGAAAAAACTATTTTTTTCCTCCCTCTGACTGGAGGCAGGAGGCTTGAAGAAGTGGAAAATTAATAAAAGCAGAACAAAAGAGCCAGATGTTGTCAGGGGGGCGAGGGAAGATTTAAAGAATACTTTGAGCGGGATGAGAGAAGACACTGACAGGCAAGGCTTATAGAATGGGAGGTAGCTTTGTTGACCAAGGTCAAAGACACTGAGCTGGGCCGGGCTAAAATAATGCTTGCTTTCAGAGGACAAAGACCAAAGTATTTTGAATGGTTACTGATCCTCTGGGGGCTCATTCAGAAATACTGCAGTACAGTGAGTAAAGACAAGTGATGTTTGAATCTTCTCGTGTGAAGCCAGTTCATCCATCTGGTTGCACTTGCAAAAGTCTCCAAAGGATTGAAAACAGCCTAGGGTAACCCAGATTCTCCCTAAGGCTTAGGGTTCTGAAGGCAAGTCTGGAACTGGGCTTGGAGTCTTGGAAGACCAGAAAGAGATCTGCCACGGAAACAAAAAGGTGAGCACAGTATGACACCTCAGCCTCTCCTAGGGAGTCTTAAAGCACTGATGTTCTCGTGGACTGAGAAACTTCACCATGTTGCAGATACATTTGTTCAACTTTTCATGAAGGTCCATGAAAGCATTCATTTTATGGATATTCTATTTAGGGGAAAGAATGAATGGCAAGCGTCACAAGTAGAGACTCTAATAGTGTATAGTTTTTAAGCTATTTGGGAGTGATCTTTGTAAAGTGTATTTTGCCAGTTCAGTGCCTCAAGTAAGACTTTTACTTTGAAGATTTTTGCTTGTCATTTGATAAGGATTAGAACCATCCCTACAGTTCACCTTTGCCTTAGTGCTTAATATCACAGATATGTTTTCTAGACCTCCTGCTCTTACGATGGAGAAAAAGGAATGTGTTTTGTGCCCCCAGGAGCAGGAGGAAGGCTGCAGTATGGAAGTCTCTAAGTAGTTTTGCAGCTTCATAGTGCTTTATAATTTCTAAGAATTTTAAGCATCAGCATTCACAGTTATTCCTGCTGTTCGTATGTGTAATATGTTCATATTGAACTACAAACATTCTGAAGAAGTCATATGTCTGGGAGCCTATGAGATCCACATTCATCAGCCCAGGAGAGATTCAGGTTGTACTTTCCCCAGAGGCACTGACCTTTCTTTGGGATTTTCTGTACTTCTCTTTAGCAGCTGCTAATGCCTAATCAAATGATTTATTTAGTTTCTCTGCAGGCAACTTCTGGTCAGTCTTTCTTACTTCATATGTCTTTTAATGGGGCCAAAGAAATTGTAGTGACGTGACCAAATTTTGACCTGTATGCCTCTCTTTGGGAAATTTAATAATCTGTCCAGTGCTGTGAAGGATGTAACATTGTCAATTCTAGATTGCTCTTTGTGGAAAAATACTTAGATTCAGGAAATGGCAAGAGATCAACGTAAGACCTCCCACTCCCAGACCAAATTGACCCATGTATGAGACTATTTTAAAACTATACTCAAGCAATTTGTTTCATGGCTCAGCTGATTATTAACTTTAGATAATTGTTCAGACGTGATAGTTTTTGAATTCCAAGCAGATAGCTTCTATTCTTAGTCCTGCAGATCTTATAGGACATTGACATATTAAACTACCACAGAAATGCGCGTCTTTGCACACTTTTTTATCGGGTGGATAAGGTTTGCTTGTATAATTACTTTGTAATCAAGTAATTAATTTTTCAAGGAAGTTCCAAAACAGCCTCAGGAATGTCTCGGAGCAGCCCAGCAATAATGCTCAAATAAATAACATCTGTTATTCAGGCTTAATGAAGACAAAAAGAGCAGCATAATCGTGTGTCTTTAGCATCTCTCAAATATAACCACTACTGTTTTTAGCAAGTGAATGAATCTGGGCTAAATTATTCCCTGTTAAAGCTGTAGTTTCAGTGGGATTTCTGTGGACTTAGACTGTAATGTGAAAACAGTATTTGCCAGCTGATACTAATAGAGATGTATTGAATTGTAGGAATGGTCTGCTTTTGCTTACATGGGAGAGAGTCATTTTTAACAAATGGATGATTTTTCTCATACACCTTGCAGAAGATACAAATGTTTTTTCAGTCATGTATTTGGACTTTGAACTGAAAAGATTCTTTCAAGACTCATACACTTTTTCTTATGAGGTACATTTGCTACACCTGGTTGTTTTTAATAAACCTTGTGTTATGACACTAATCTTATGTGTTGAACTGTTTGGAGTTTTAAGTGTCTTGAAGGTCTTCTGTCGCTTAATGGGAAATTTAGAAAAGGAATTCAGTTGGTTAAGACTGTGTATGTGTAGTATTTAGGTCTTTCTCCTACAAAGATATTTAGATGCAGACAAGGTCTTCTACTTGAACAGCTTATGTCCTCCATAGAAGAATAAATCTTGGGAAATTGCAAATAAATTCAAACGATAGAGAAGGCAATGGTTTTAGAAAAAGGGCTGGTTTTCTTCCTCTCTCATAAGCAAGTTTTGAGGAATTTGATTGTCTTTGAAAGAGATAGAAGCTGTGCATTCTGGCGAAGAGCTCTGATTCAATACCACTTGTAGATTTTATGGTGCCTACTAATATACTTAGCAGTCTTCCAGTGACCAAATCCCCACTTTTTGTCTCATGTCCCTGTCATGCTCCCAGTAATGTATTGCCCACTGTGTATTGTATTGTGAGATCACATGCAGAAAGCTTTTACAGCATGCCATAAAAATGTGACCTGTTTAAAGTACTAATTTCTAATAAACTGTGGGAGAAGGGGCAAGGAGAAAATTCAAGGTTAATATTTTTGTGCTTTTCTGAAATGACTGGGAACAAGGAGACCATAGTTCAAAGAACATTAAGTAGCAGCAGAACATGATATATTTCAGTGCAGAACTGTTGCTTATTCATCAATGCACAATGAAGGTATTCAGCAAGATTGTTTTTGAAAATATGCAGTTATTGTCTTGTTTTTAGTGAGCTAAAGAGTGAACTATGAAAATACAGAATTATGTCCACGATGCACAATGACTCTCTGTGTTTCAAAATTAATGTGGTGTCAGTGAATGAGTCTTAGAAGCCTTTTCTGTAGCCATGGCTATTTAACAGGCACCAACCTCTTCCAAGCTCCTGTGGCAGTCCTGGGCTGTGTGAGGCATGCCAGTAATTTAGGCCTCAGCTCCTTTCCCATACTTGTCCTCTGGCTGTGGAGGATCTCTAACAGAGAAGTTGCAAGGAAAATCCATGAAACTCACTACTGCTGGGTAGGGACATTTAATTCTGAAGTGACCCTTTTCTAGAAGTTTGTACAAAGATGCTAATTTAATTTTAGGCACTGCCCTTAGCATAAAAATGATATGGGTTAATCTGCATATCATTGTGTACATTCGCTTTTAAATCACATTTGAATATGATAGAGGAAATGAGAAGAGAAGATGGAAATAAACCCCTTTTTAATTCTCAGGACTCCTGAGCCTTAGGTAAAAGTGCAAAGGGAAAGGATTCATAATAGAGAATCTGATTAGAAGGTCTGGTTTAGATTGCTGTGCAAGCAGGAAATGATGAATCTTGGCAGAGTCTCAACTGTGAAACAAAGCAGTGAGGAAAGCTGATGCTTTGGAAAGACAGGACAAAAAAAAAGCAGCCAGAAAATAGGAAATTGCAGAAATATTTCATTTTGGCAGAGCCTGAGAAATTGGTTATCATTGCCAGCATTATATGAACACTTATTTATTATCCATCCTGAAGAAAAAGGATAGGGTTAATTTTCTAACCAATAGACTGAAAATAGAGACAGTGATTTGGGGATTGAGTGTTAGCATAAAAATATAGCTAGACTGTTTGTTCTCTATCTGAAAAAAAATGGTTTTTTAAGGAGAAAAACGCATACTTTTTGTTAAAAGTAAAAAGCTTGGTACGCTCCTTGTGGTTTTGGTAGACAAGCTTAGCACTGATATTCCTAATCTGCATTAATCAACATCAGTCTGAAGAGAGTGAAAAATGTACTTTTAGTTTTATTAGTGATTAACTTGTTTCTCTTGTTCCCTCAACCATTAAGAAAAAATGAGGTATGCAGATTATTCTTTTGATGTTTATATACTGTATCTGTAACATGGGGAAATTAAAGACTCTCAAAATAAAGGATAGACAATGACTCTTCGTAACTTTGGATCAACTCCAGTTCTCACTAGAACCAAAGGAAGAACTTCTGCAAATAACAGTGGGAAATGATAGAGTTATATGCCAAGAATATTTTTTATGCTCTGTTACTATCAATAGTGAAACTTAAAGTTAATATATTCAGAATCAGCTGATGAGTAACATTGTAAATATTTTGTAAGGAGGATAAATTTCTTGCCTGAAGAATCTCAGATCTCAGATCTGAGTTATCTTTGGGAACTTCAGCATCACAAATGACCAAAATCTTTTTGGTAACAGAGCGGTTTTCTCTGAAAGTGGAGAAACCTTTCTGCTTGTGTATTAGCCTTTTCTACCTGGCTGTTATGTTAAACTCTGTTAAACTCAACATAAGTGCCCATATAATATTATCTCTGTCTATTTCAGAGCTTTGTTTGCTGCTTACAACTTTGGTATCTCTCTCTTGGTCCAAAGTTCACAAACATGGCAAATATTTCCTTTACTCGCAAGGAGGCTGACAAGCTGAGTTGGGCATTAAACTTTTTGCTGCTGATTCTAAATTGTTTTGCCTGTTGTTTTTGTATCATACCTGTGGGTTGCTAAACCTAAGTGAAGTTATAGTCCTTGGCAAGTTTCCTCATCTCATTATTTGAAACTTTTGGATTAGTATCATTTAATAAGAATTTTAGAGGGCCTAACCTTGAATATGATGATGATTTGCTGCAATTGATCACTGTATTTCCACTATTGCCTAAATGATTTTTGCCTTGAACTCTGTTGCTCCAGAATCCAACTGGCTCTTTGGAGAAGAAAAAAAATGAGCTCTTCAATTCTTATGAAACCATGCCAGCTCTTTGCAAGTCTTTTGGGAGTTTTATGGCTTTATGGAGAACCCTTAAACTGTATCTTTGAGAAGCAGCTGCATTTGCCATATTTAGAAATCATTCCTATAATTTCCCTACTCATGCCAAGCTAAAATAAAACACCTCTGGTGCTTCTTGTCAAACTTTCCACTCTGCATAAGGCTAGTAAGTACTTTTGGAAATGGTTCTTAGAAAGTTTGGTATAATTAGGCTTGCTTCTCCCCCCCCCCTTCTGTTTATTTGTTTGGCAAAAGACCATTTTATGCATTGATCTGGGTGGAATTCTATCTGGCCTTAGACTCAGTATTTGCTCCTTTCATTAATCTGGGCTTGAAAACTGTCTTGTACTGAATGTGAAAAATTAGTCTAGTTCATCTTGCTCTGTTTATAAATAGCTGCTTCCAGGCACTGAGTTTTAGAGCACAAATTTTACAGCAGGTCCTTGCTTAAGAAATAGATTTATTACTAATGTTTCTTGTGAAAACTGTCTTTTGCCACTGTTTGCAGATCAGTGGCTTGACATTAGAGCAGCTGAGTCCTCCACCTGCTGATGGGAGTATGGCTAGTGGTGCAAGTTGAGCTGGTGTCAAGCTAAGGTCTGTCTAGTTCCAATTCTACTCTGGCTGAAGTAAAAAGGGAGAGTGAGTATCCCCAGCCAGTGCAAGAGGAGGTATATTACATGTCAAGCTGAAAGCTAAAGGTTTCATAAAACAAACATCTCAAGTGATGGCAATCAATTCTTAAGCTGCTCAACTCTGGTCACAAACATTGTGACTTGAAAGGTCAAAATTTGCCTTCTGGACTCCTGCTGCTCTGTGATTTTCCTGTGCAGAGCTGCCTTTTGTGCAAGCCAAGCTGTGCCTCGCAAAGTACTGCCTCTTATGTGCAAGAAGACAAGTCATATTATAGCCTTGGTTGGATTTTGCTACAGCTGTACAGTAGTCTTTTGTAATATGGAATAAATGGATGATAGAAGATCTTCTTTCAGACAAGCTGGGAATCTAATTTTTTTACAATTCTAGTGATTGGGTAACTTCATTGGTTGACCACAGGCTTCTGTGGTCTGCTTCTGCTCTGCAGAAGTCAGGGAAATGTGTGGTACGAGCAAGAGATGTTACAGAATTGAGCGGTTGCACAGGGCTGGGAATGGAAACAGCTGGGGAGGCTTGACCATTCTGTTTGGCTGTCCAAAAGTGAAGTGGGCTTATCATGAAAAGTGCAGCTCATTTATGCAAGCATTTGGGTTTGCATTTCTAAAATCACACTGCCACTCCTGAACAGTAAGCTATCACAAAACTGAATTTTCTCTCTCCTGTTCAGATCTGTCTTTGTCTTCTTTTTTTTTTTTTTAACATCTTAGTCTTATCTAGTTTATTATTTATTCTCTCTCAATATATCAATACTTACCTGTATTCTTTGAAGCGTCATTATTAAAAAAAAAAAAAAAAAAAAACAGCCAATGGCTCTGATTTTTGTTAGCATTTGGATGGTTGAAGTCATGCTCAAGAACTGATAATTCATATAAATCATATTAAGCTAAGTCTCTTTGACTTATTTACCTTTGTAGTTGTGGCTTTGTTCTTTTGTGAACTATTTTCTATATTGTGCACTTTCTAGTCTTGGCAGATTAATCCATTCAAAGAAGTTACTTTATGTTATGGTTACAGCAGCTGCTCTGCAGATACCTATTTGTCCTGGCCAAAGTGAAATCACCAGTTGTGAGTGAGTAGCATCAAGTCTGGTTGTTTTATAGACAACATGAAGCTCTTTCATATTCCAGTGGTCATATGAATGATTGATAGACCTCATTATTTTGAAGAACTATTGCACTATAATGTTTCCAGATGTTCTCCAATGGAAGCCTGTGTTATTACTACAGGGAAGTATCAATCAGTAAATAAACCATGTCACTCCTTACCATTCTATGCAATCGGAGGGTTCTGATCTTGTGGTTTGGCTTCATTTACAAAGGAATCGTCAATTCAAATAGATTATCATTCTGTATGTTATACTGCAGAGCAGCACGGGAACAGTTTGAGTGCGTGATATGATCAGGATCTTATGAGCTAAACAGAGTCAACTGTTATCAATACTCAGGTTAAGAATCATCAAGGAAAACTTAAATACTGCAAAAAAATGTTTCCAGTGAATCAGTAAATGACACTGGACACTAGTAATAGATTAGACACTAGTCTATTAGCTTTTGCCCCAGCATTGTGCTAGAAGACCCTCTTCTCTCAAGGGTTATTCCTTTTATGAAGCAACTGTAGAGCTGTAACCACTAGATGCACTTTTGATTTCAGCAGCTTATTAGAGTTAGCTTCAAAACTGTGAGAGTGATAGGAATTTGATAGCTGGACAATTCTGAGGTAAATCTAGAAAAAAAGCATAGATGCATTTACTTACTCTGTGTAAAAAACAAAGGGTTGGGGGTTTTTTTTGTAGTTTGTCAGCCCTCCAAAATTACAGTTCTAGATTGTAATCAAATGATACATAAATTCAACTGAAGCTCGTGGTTTGCATATTTTGATTTAAGAATTTGTAAAATCTATAATTCCATACCTAAATGATGTTGTCATCCAAAATCCATTAAAAAAAGAGATTATAATCCTTGGAGATTGTATGCTAAATTGTGTACTACTTGGTGATTCTGCTTTTTAACTCTGTCATTAGCATTGTCTTTTTAAAAGGCATGTCTAAATGTTTGCTAGAAAAACTTCCAGTCTTTGGTATCAATGAAAAATACTTTTTGAATTTTCCATTTAACTCCAGGTTCAAAACCAGAATGGGAAGAAGAAATTAGAATGTGTTATGGTGGAAAAAAATTGATTAAGTTTAGCCAGTCACAGATGGACCTGACTCATGACTTGCAGCACTGGGATTTTAGCAATGCAGAAATTGGATGGGAGAGAGGCCTTTGCTTAGGCTCTCAAAGCTTCTTGATGGATCTAATTCCCAGGCTTCAGCTGTGTTGGTGACTGGGTGCTTGTTCCAATAATTAACCATCCTGTAACAAGAGACATGAAGGTGTAAGCAAGCATTGCTAACATCTCAAAGCATTTCATGGGATGCTTTGTAACCTTCATTACCAATTGTTTAGGACTAGGATTCAGCCACATTTCAGTTCTCCTCTCTCAGGAGAGTAAAAGGTAAACAACTGTGTACTTCTAGTATCTCTGGAGTCATGAATCTGTAATTTGTCCTACAAGTAAGGCAAAAATCTTAGCCAGCAACTTTGGTTTTCTTCTCAATGTAGGTTATTGTTTGGACTGCTTTACAACCAATGCAGTGTTTTTGGAGATGAACTTCTGGGCTCAGTTCAAGTCATTGGGAGTTTTGCCAGAGACTTCAAGGAAATAATGATTTCATCCCAAAGTAAATAGTATTTGAAAGCTATTGAGACCTATTGTGAAAGATATGTTTTGAGTGTACAGATTTTTATGTTACTGTTGAGGGTCTCCAGCCGAAGGAAGTTGCAGTTGTTAATCTGGATGAAATAAATGGAAGTTTTTATGGAGATGTGTGCAATCTTTTTTTTTTTTTTTTTTTTTTTCAAGCAACATCTTTTGTTGTTGTTTTTTTAAGTTGCATATATTTCTTATGTCATATTTAATAACATGTTTTTAACAACTTATATGATGCATTGGGTTTGTGCATGTTTCTTTAACATCACCAGCATAATTTTGCTTGCTAGCACAATTTCTCTTTGGAAATGGCCTTTTCAATAATGTGCATTTTTGTCAAATCTCCAAGTGTGTAAAATATTTATATAGACTTTAGGGAGGTGAATTTTCAATAGTAGTCTGTCTTGTTTTCTAATATAAAAATCTATCTGCCCTTTGGAGGATACTAATCAGCAAAAGAGTGACATAATGCACTATCCAGGCATAGTGGATATGGACCATACCCTTAATTGATAAACTCAGATGTTTTAAAGTACAAGATTAAGGAATATACTGTTAGTTGAGGACGGCATACCCTAACTCCATTTAAAAGCTGTACAGGCGGGAGAAGAGTGGAAGGAGAATATTTAGTCTTCCAGAATTGTAGTATGTATCCAATTTCCCCTAAAGCTTAGTGGTTTTTCTATGAAAAAGATGAAATTTGCTCTTGATTCTGGACCGTAGCATGTGGCAGGTTCCTGCTTCTGCTAGGAGCTGACAAGATGTTACCTTGATTCATTCGGGGGACAGCATTACAGTCCTGCCTTATCTGTCCTTCACCAGCCATTGTGAGCTTGTCCTTGTGCTTGAATATCAGATGTAGCATTTATTATGTGATGTTTTCATAGAGGTGTGAAAATAAATGTGTTAGAGGGAATTTACAAATGCGCATACTGGGAACTGCGAGTACAATATGAAAGTGCTTTGGTATTTGGACTGTGTAAAATATGAATGTGCAAAATCTTCTGGGGGTTTATTTTTCATTGCTTTTTACCTCCATTTACCTCACTGAAGCTTCACTTTCAATTAAGATAGGATTTTTGTGTGTAGGGATACACCTGGGATGAGAACAACGTGGCTCAGAGCTTGTACAACTGAAAGTTTCAGGTGACCTTACCTACAAGACATCTGAATGCCCCATAAAAACACTGTAACATCTGGAGAGCTTTTTTTTGTTGGATGTTGCTAGCTTTAGGAAAATTGAAATATGTTTCCAAAGCTGAACTCAATAAGAAGAATTTTCATTAATGGTAATCCCTGAACAAATATTTGTATATGGGCACAAACTACTTGAAACTCCATATAAACATTCCTCTTTGTGAGACCTTTTCCTCTTTGCATTGCCTTTGAAGTTTCTTAATAAGTTTAGAACTTTGTTCTCTCTGAACCAACTGGGGGAAAATGCTGATTTCATTTACACTGATTTGCTAATATTGCTTTGAACAAAACTGATACATTATGTTTCTTTTTCAATAAATATTTTCTTATGGTATTTCACTACTTCCAGTATGTCTGAAAGCCAAAAACTGCATGTGTGTGTATATGCAAACCTAAGGTGGTTCACTTCCCTTTAACGAATCTCTGTGTCAGAGCCCTGCAGTGGGTATCCACCTTTAGTTGTCTCCTGGAAAGGCTTTTTCTCTGTAGAACCCACTCGGTGACTGCTTTTCAGAAAGCGAAGTATTTAAACTTTCCTACTGCTAGAACCTTGCTGGTTCTACCCTTTTCTATATTAACTTCTCTATTCCCATCTTGTCACAATCTCTTTAGTCCTTGGCAGTGGCAATATCTTTTCTCTCAAGTATGCTGACCTCTCCCGTTCCCTTTGAAGAACTTATGATCATATCCAAGAGCTGCATTCCAGCTGTGGTGCCTTCTGAGGTACTGAATATATTAAGATAAAAAGAAATAAGCTCAGCTATATTAATAAGAAGCTTAAATGTTTATGCAGGCATAAGCTTTGAGAAGATAGATACTAAAAAAATAGGCCTTTAATAGGAACAGTAATGTAGGTAATTTAATGATGCTCTTTTTCAGTGTGTCCTGGTCCAGTCAGTGGTCATATAACATTTATTACTACTGTATATGTTTTGCAGTGTGAATAAAGAACACTTCTCTGAGAATGTAACACACAAAATCAGATTTGTAAGGCATGTTTTGCCTTATGTATTTTTTAAGTGCAGTGAATTTATGGCTAACATCTATTCTTGTATCTCATTTCTATTAATACTTCCAGCTTATGTCAGGAGTAACTTTTTTGTGTAATCATAAAATGAAAAAGATTTTTTTTTTCCCAGTTCACCCATTACAAAGACCGTATTCTGCCTAAAGTCTTATGAAGTTGCAAAATTGAAATACATAAGAGACGAACGAGGGAATGATTTAATAAGATGACAAATCCAGTTTTAGGATGCCTCATACTGTCTCAAATACATCGTTGCTAAGTAATTTAAGTGATCCAACTGGTACAGGATCATTTGCTAGTTAAATTGTGTATGGAGAGAGTAACTATAAATTCAGGCTCTACCTAACTTGAGAAGAAAGCAATTGTTGATATTGGTGATGGGTCAGTTGGTATCATTGTACTCAGTGTGATTTCATGGATCTGGTGTAGAGGGCAAGAAACTAAGGAAACATACACTGTGTTTGAGTGTTTAGGTTGTCCCATGGATAAGTACAGAGATTATAATTTTTTTGGAGCTGTTACTCCTGACTCTGAGTCCTACTTGTATGCTTACGTGCAAAGAAAGAGAAAATGGAAAGCTGTGGACCATTTTTTTCTCCCCTGGCAATCTAAATGGCTTATTGGGATATTCACAAATGCAGTTTCTCTGTGACATGGTGGTACTCCAGAGTCTTTTCTTAGTCACATATGAAACGCTCATTTCTTCTACAATATAACTGAAGAAATGAGAAGTGCTTCCATTCTATGGCCAAATTTACCTTCTGTGGCTCACTTGGCAAGATATCATCCTTAAACACATATGTATTGTACCTTATTAAATAAGAGCCAAAGAAGGTGTTAGGCTAACTCAACAGGAGGAAATTATATATACCTAAAACCCC
Source organism: Crypturellus undulatus (assembly GCA_013389825.1). Classification (NCBI taxonomy): domain Eukaryota; kingdom Metazoa; phylum Chordata; class Aves; order Tinamiformes; family Tinamidae; genus Crypturellus; species Crypturellus undulatus. Next base: position 408,870 of record VWPW01016628.1, read on the forward strand.
AGTTTTGTGAATAATCTCATTTGAAGTCAATCGAATTAACCCATATCCTTCAAGTTATGCACGTTTAGTGCCTCACTGAGCCGAGAACTTGAAATATTTCTAAGAATGCTTTTGGGACAGTTTTCAAATTGATGGTGCTTAGTTTCTGTATTTAACTTTGGAGGTGTTGTATTATTCACCCTTGCAACTGTAAACCAAAAGCTGAAATAGACAATCCTCTGAATTTAGTTCAGAGCTGGTATGTAGACCAGTGGGAGATACCAAAGTTGTATTCCAGCTTGATTTTTCTTGAGGATAGATTATTTTCACTATTCATTCCCAAGAAAAGAAAAATGTATGTGTTCATAATACCTAATCAGATTTTTATTTTTCCCAAACAATTTTTCAGGGAGGTTAGGGCATGTGAGAGTTAAGAAGATTTTTTCCTGTAAAAGGATCATAAATATTAAAGCAACTGGTGAAATTTATGTTGTGTGGGCCAGTATGTACCAATGTATCATCTCAACTGCAGGTAAACCCAGTTTCAAAGATGTGAGCAGTGAACATTTATGTGAATCTTTGTTCGTATTCCTTTTACGTGAACAGATGGGGCAAGTAAATAGAGAATTTAAAACTTGATAATAAATAGGTCTGCACATCACAAGTTTACATGGTTTCTAAGAGAAGTATAAGCATTTTCCTTCTATTTTTTTTTCTTTCAGTCGCAAAAAACTTTTTTTTTTTTAATATACTATGCAAGAATGAAGACCTTAGACTTCATATGCTGCCTTCTTTATTTCATTAATGTTAATACAGGAAATCAAAAAAGATCACAAAAACACTATGTCTCATTATCAGGACATTTCTTTTGATTCTTTACATGCCAGAAAAGAATGCTTGATCCAGCAACATCAAAAGCTGAAGGCATTTGTAAGCACAAAGTTGGTTTGCCTTAGATTTTTTTTTTTTTTTTCCCCAAACAGAAGGTTTAGCTTTTTTTCCTCCTAAACTTCAAGGCATGAGACTGCAAGTATACATCTCTTACTGTTTCTGTATTTTATGGGGATATCTTACTCGGATCACAACAGATGGACTCATTTTAGCCAAGACTCAGCCTCTTCCAATGTTATGGCATTAGTATGTAGCTAAATAGGCATGTACTTCTATTACTGAAAGGCAGAGGCTGTTGATTTTAGTGCCCTAATATGCAGAAAAATAGCTAAAATCAGAAGGCCTACAAGATTACATTTTTTTAACCTTTTTTTTTTTTTTTTTTTACTTATAAAGACTACATGAGTAATAGATATTGAATCAGCTATTGACTTTCTATATAGCTACAGTATTGCAAAGTTTATCAAACTGATAACTTAATTATTACTTAAATATTTTGTGAGCCTATCTCACAAAAGCTGTCAGAAGCTGTCAAAAATTCCCTGTTGCATTTTGGTCAGCGTGTTAAAACCTAGAAGAAAATATTTAAAACTAACACATTTTAAATTAGAGCAATGCCTATGTTTCCCTTCAGAGCAGGAGCCAGAGACTGCATTTCAAGTTTTGGTTAGAGAGTGGTCTTAATATTGCCCTAGTAGAAATATATTACGTTTTTGCATGCATGGCATAACAGACCTTAGGGATTCTATGGGTCAGATTTTATTGATAGCTTGCAGGGAATTTGTATCTTATGTTGATACAGTTATACAGCTCAGTAACTTTTAACTGCCCATATTGTATTAAAGGAAACACTTGTGGGCTAAGTATATGGCATATTCACAGGCAAGAGTCTTACTGGTAAAACATATTTTGATCACAATGTAAAAATTTCAAAATGTTTGGAATTTTGTTTGTATGATTTGGACTCTTGATAAAGCTTAAAACCCATTTGGCAGGATAACTCTAACTTCAAATTAGTGACAGCTAAAAGGTATAAAAGACACCTGAGGGCAAGTTAAAAAATATGAAGTGTTGTTTTGCGTATTTTGTTAGTTCAGAAGATATATATTTCACCTCCTGAAAGTTTTCCCATAATATTCAACATTTGATGACAAATCTAAGGTGACACTTGGAAGGCTCATTCTCTTGTTTCATCCATTTTAGTATGTTAGTAGTGGATCAAGGTTGTAATGAGTTCCAGAAAACCAAGAGAATTTCCATCATGCACAATATCAAAATGTCGATCTGTACTCAACAAGAAATGTAATAATAAAAGAGTGGGACTGGAGAACAAGGGGGATTTATAATAGGATGTGGAGCCTCTTGTTCACCTTTTAAAATTTAGACCAGGTGAGCAGCAACTAATAGACTTTCCTGTTAGCAAGCTTGTGGGTGGCCTTTGTGAAAAGCGAGCTGCAATAGGCAGGTGCCCAAGATGAAGGATCTTGGACACTTCCTGCACCCCTTGCTGTGGGTGGACCGTTGAGATTGCAGATGGGGCATTTTGGGGGAGCCGGGAGCACTCCCATCTGCCAGAAGTAGCTGTGCAGGAAAGCCTTGCTTGTGCAGGACTGGCTCCAGGGCTCGACAGGGTATTCACAAGGATGCACAAGCAAGTCCAGGGTGTCCTATTTGCCTGTGTCAGACTCCAGGAAACCCTGAAGATGATGTCAAGACATGTAGGAGGTAGTGAGAAATAAGAGGGACTATTCCCCTATGAAGGGACTAGCTCTTCCTTGAAGAAATACTAGAGAGTAATATCCTAGATATAATATCCTGGATTCAGTTAGTAGATAATGTTAAAATTTGGGTCACTGTTTTTACACATCATGTGTGTATTAGTTTTCCTGTATCTTTTGTGAAGTTGCTGATGTTTTTTGCACCGGTGGATTATATCCTTTGAGATGCATGTGGGCATTCTTTGTATTTAAGGAGTAATGAATTTAAGGCCATTTGTTCTTCCTCTAATGAAAAGTTACTTGCAAGAACTGTAGGAATTACTCAAAGCAAAGTCTGAAATCCAAATGTTTTTGCATGTGCTATAAACTGAAAACTTGTCTGAGAGTTGATTTTTCCCTACACTTTGTGCTTGGGGCTGACTCCAGAGGGACAGATAAAGATTCATGTTACCAACTAGCTATGGACTTCGCACCTGACAACAACATGGTGTTGTTATTAGGGTCGTATACCTATGCTAACATGTTTGAGGACTTCCTTTTCTTGAGGTGTGTTGCCTTGTGCTGACTTAGCTGTACTTTTCTGAAGCCAGCTCTGTCACAGGTAACTTGGGAACCTCTGTATGATCCTATCATTGGGAGTGCCTGTTTGGAGGAAGGGAAAAAAAAAACTCAAAACACACACACAGAACTACTTTAATTCATTCATTTCTGAGTGATCTTGGGTTAAACTGGTTGTCAATCTGAGAAAGATCCGATAAAGTCTGAGAAATTCGAAATATTTAAGTTATCAGTGAATTGAAGCTTTCTGAGAGGGCTTAGGGGAAAATTGGGGGAAGATAATGAAGTCACTTCTGCCCAAAGAAAACATTTCTCTGGGTCTGTACGCTATTTTGCACTCTTGTAATTGTTACAAGTAGAGCAGATCTTGCCATTATTTTAAGTACAAATAGAAGACAGTTATATTTTTCTGTTCATACTCTTTACCACTTTTCTACCTAAAATTTCTTGATAAGAAGCAGTAGATGTAAGTTAGGGTCACAAGCTTCTTATTCTGGCAGCAGATAGCAGTGTGAAAGCAAATTTGAAAGAAAGTGTTAAGCTTTAAAGGTCTGCAGTTTGACAGGCTATTATCTTTTATCCTTCCAGCACAAATCTTTATGCTGACTTCTCTTGTAGCCTTCCATTCCCTGCGGGGACTTGGGTTCACTTGCATGTTGCTGGACAAGAGACAAAGAAGATCTGCTGAACACGTGTAGAACAGATGCTCAGGGGATGGGGGGATTTTTCAAGCGCAGTTACTGTAATATATTCATTGCTGCTGTCTTGCTCCCTATGTAAGCACTGGCCTCTGCGGAGCTTGGCTTGAGAATTTTCCTATGTCAGAGACAGCCCACCCAGGAAGCTGTCCCTGCAAGTGTTTGCCTATAAGAAATATTGTTGTAAGGTGTCACTTGTTTCTGCATTGAGAGAAGGCTTTTTGAGAAGGAAGAGTCAAATGATAGTGAAAGGTTCCCTTCTGAAAGATGCTACTTAGGATGCACAGAAATATGGGGTCTGGAGAGAATACTTGTCATAGTGACACATATAGAGCCTTTTTTGTGCTCTGTGATTGAGCAAGGTACAGTAGGCACTGAGAACATATTATCAGCTAGGTGCCCATCTGAGGCATATAACTACTTATGTGGAGCTAAAATATAGTTTGGGGAGCAGGGTCAGCCACTATGATTGCTGTTAGGCGGGAGGAAGGGTGAAGAGTCTTCATAGTTTGCCGTGTGTGTGTTTTGCAGCTCTTTAAAGGACTGCTGGTGTGGTCAAACATAGGGAAGGACTGGCTGTGAAGACTTGAGTCTTTGGGATAAAAGCAGTGAAGAGGTAAAGCTGAAATAAATGACTCTAAGGTATAAAACATGAGTCAATGATGTTGGAAAGAGCAGAATAAGAACTCAACAGCACATGGGAGCTCAGCAAAAATGGAGGCAGGACAGAACATATCCTTCTTCATCCATATGCGTGGTGTTAAATTCTGGGCCCAGCCCAGCTAAAGCAGTAAACATTCATTCTGCTACAGCTCACTAGATAATCAAAAATGAACTCAAAATGGCAAAAATATTCTATTGCTATAGACTGTATAGCAATAGTCACTGTACCCTAGGTTTGACAACCGCTTGTTCCAACAGTGGAACAAATAATGGTGTTTAAAACAGTCCTGCGCTAGACTGCTACAGAACCGTGACTTCTTTACCGCACTGAAATATGACTCTGTTAATGTTTGCATAAATCAAACCTAAGTACTCTGATTAGATGTAGCATTTGCAGTGCCTTTTCAGTCAGGGTAAAGTGGTTATGCAATCAATGTGGCCGAGGTGAGAGGGAGCTATTTGCTGCGGCAAAGTTCCCAGAACAGAGGTGTTTCCCCAAATGTAGAAAATAAAACAGAGAGTTAATCCTGGCCTGGCCAGAAAACAAAAATGTTATTGCACCATGTAGTGACCTACCTGAAACAAGGAGTGTGGAACTTCACCATTCAGTCTGAAAAATGGTCGAAGTTCCTGCTGCTCTCTCTGAGGGCAGCAGTGCACAGCTGTATTTTTCTGTGTGTACAGCTATGTACAATAGGCTAATGTTCTCAAGAAATGGTGGAATGGTCAACTCCATAGTGTGTTCTGGCTCCTGTAATTCATTTGGGTTTGTGAATATCCTGGGATGACAGAGACATAGGTTAAGATGGATGAAGCATTGGCTTGAACTTATTGCTTGCAGCAAATGATTTTGTTTAGTTGCTTAAGAGTTTAAAAAAAAAAAAAAAAAAAAACCTTCAGCACACTTTCAGGAGGATGGTATCTTCCTATATGGAAGTATCTTACCTGGCTTAAAAGATTCATTTATTGTTTCTTCTTCACTAGTCCTGCTTATAGGAGATTGCTACATAATGTTAGTCAACTTAGTCAACTAAGGGAATAAGTAAGATGTGCTCTATAGTTACATTAATTTCTCTGAGATATCCCAGAAGACATTGTTTATACTTGTTCTGCTACCGCTACTGAAGATATAAGTTTTGCAAAGTAGATGCATCCTGGCCATCTCTTTTCACCGGGATGGAAGGGATGTTTGTTGGGATGTGCTTTTAGGTGGCATATCATCCCATTATGTTGAATTAATTATTAAGCTTCTTCACAGACAAACCACAGCACCAAAATACTCTTACTTCAAATAGAAGATTAGAGTCACAAGCTGACAGTGCTGTCAGATCTCAGGTTAAAATTGCAGCTGTCATTTGCACTAATTTTTACTTTTTGTGGAAAGGAATATAACACAAACTGTAACCAGTTAGGCCATAGTCATCAGGTTACATCAGTAACCAAATATTTTTCAGTAAAGTGAGTTAAGACACTAAACACACAATGCTGAATGGGTCTTCAGAATATTTCATGTGAAATGTTTTAAAATTACTGGGCTTAGACAACTGAGGTATATGCTATTAAAATACTGTTATGAACATCATAAACCTGAGCTCCTTGTACGCAGAAGGGCAAGAGAGCAAACCGCAATCTCTTTCAGGTGTTGAATGTCTGTGGTGATCTTGGTATCTTTAATTTGCTGTAGGATGAATGATTTGCTCTATTACAGAAATCCATAGTAATTAGGGTTTTTTTAATGTTTTTTCTAAAGTGGTTGTAAAAATGGGCTTGTAAAAGGAGCTGATAAAAAGAGTATGACTATAGCACGCATTGCCAAAAAAGGTGGTGCTGCTGAGGATGAGGAAGAAAAGCTGCAGTGCAACAACCACCTCAAGGTGCAGTAAAATGGAAGGGTGGTAAGCTCAAATTTTGTAGAACATAAAGGATCTTTGTGGCACGGAAGTGTGTACATATCTGTGTTGGGACTTTTCTGGAACATGTTTTCATGAAATAAATAACATGGTCAAGTGGCTTTACTTTTATTGTTTCCTGAGGCTATTGCTATTTTGTACAAATTAGTTCACCGGAAGTCCTGGGTTTCCTGTTATTATTCACACTTTATGCTGTGGTTTAAACTTAGTTACCCCTTGCCAACTGTAGTAGGCTGTGTTGCTGCTTCCTCATGTGTTACTCTGTTATGTATCACGCTGAGCTTAATTTTTGAGAACAATATCCTGCAAATGGAGAGTTTTCCTTTTTATTAGTCTGACCTCCTGTTTAAGTACCTTCCCTCCCCCTTTCTTCACACATTAGAATCATGGTGCTTAACAATTGTTCGGCATTTTAAAAATAAACATTATTTTAAATACAGAACCTGTCCTTGAATCCCAGAATTGACAAGTAAAGCACTGACACAGTTTTAATCACATCAGCTGATTTCAGCTAATTTGCTCAGTACTTAAAATTGCTGAGTTTAAGTATCTCCGTTACAATTCCAGGATCAACTTAATATGGTGCAGAATGGCTTTGCAGATAAGTTTTTGCAGTTGTCTAGTTTTGGTTAGAAGGTATCATTTGGACCTCTGTGACATTAGCTGCCTTTCCGAGCATCTGGTGCTCCTAGTTTGTTCTATGCACTGAAAATATATATGCCACACAGCTGGAGTTCATATAGAAGGATTCTGAACTGCCAATACTTTTACAGGATGTTTTTTGAACTTTATGTTAGTATAAGCCTCTCTGCCTTTTCCTGTGCTCCTGTGGTTGTATATTAATATATATTAAAATTCAGGAATTGCTTGAAAAGTTATTTCTGAGTGTGATGTGAATACGTGTTCCTTAGAGGAGATCTGGTATGCTAATGCTTTTGGTATTACTACTTCGTCTCTCTAGCCTATAAAGAAAAGGGAAGGGAAAAAAGGGTTCATCTGATGCTGAAATCCCAGATGCCTGAGATTAAAAGAATAGGCTGGGTTATCCCAATAATCTACACTGGCACTATGGCTGCTAAGTAATTTAATATGAATGCTGTGGAAATAATGATGCATGCCATCAATTGCTGTGAACACAGCTGTGTTTCATCAATCTCTGCTTCCCATAATGAGACAGAGAACTATCAATGACTTTTACACATTTGATGTCAACATTTGGGTAGGTCTGAGTTTTTTTTTTTTAAATAGGATTTTGTTTCAACTTTCTCGGGTCCTCCCATTTCTTTCTGTTCTTATTCAGTAGCAAATAAAGCAGCATTGTTTTAATAGCTAACAAAAAGAAATCTCTTAAATGAATAAAATCTGCTTTGTTCATGGGAACTAAGATAGAAAGCGACAATATCCCACTTTAAAACTAACTTTGTTGTTCTGTCATTCATCAGATGAACAGTTACATCTATTCCCTTCCAGACGGGCAGGATATCCCAAGTCTAGTTTGCTCAGCCTTGGCACCCTTACGGACTAACATTTGTTTAGCCTTTACTATTTCATTATTTTTTTCTCCTTCTCTGCTTGTCCCTGCTTCTCTTGTCCTGAAATGTTTCTTTATTTCAATCTCTTTTTGTCTTGATGCCATATTTAGTTAAGTTCCAATAATAGCTTTCTTTTCCCCAGTCACATTTCTCCTAATCCTCACTTCAAGCTGTTTAACAGAGGGAAGGTGTTCCCTCTCAACTTCAGCTTACTGAAAATAATAGTCACAGGAACAAGGCTGTAATGGTCCTGTAGTTCATCCTTCCAGGATGATTTACAAGTATTCTATACGTATTATATATCTCCATATCATGTACTGCCTCTTTACATTTGCCAAATTCTCATTTGTAAAGCAATAACTGGCATGTATTTCTCATAGCATCTTTGCAATGTGTATCGTGAATGTGACGTTTCAGCTCCAGCCAAGCATTGCTCTCCTGTATTTTATTTACATTTGCCTACCGGTGGCAAAATTAAGTATGTTCATTTACAGTTCATCACATTTCAAATTTATCTTAGGTTCTGTAAGGAATGTGAAATCTCCAGTTATTGTTAGGAACATATAAAAGGGACAAACTGTTTAAATAATTTGTTTTTGGGTTAATACTAAATATCACTATCTGAGCCTATCTTTTCAGGGCCCAAAAGAGTGGTACTCAATCTATAAAGGTATTTAAATTTGGTGCTGAGTAGAGAAATTCTCAGTGCTAATATCTCAGTGATATTTTTTTAATCCCAATGCTGTTATCAACATGACAGTTTTCCCTTCTGTTTTTGGTCATTTCTACTTTAATCTATCCTCCTCTCATGCCATAACTGCTTGTTGTCTTCTGCTGTTTAAGGGAAGAATGCTTTTCCTTTTTATGTATATTAAGCTGAGTATTAAGCTGTATTTTTAGTGTATTCTGGTGCAAACCTAATATATGGTACTGGTGAGATGTTGTAATATGCGCAAACATAATTTGGTTTTGAATCTGTTCAGTAATTACATGAGTGAGTGTTATGATCTGGCTGATTTCACAAAGGCTGTCGTAGCTGACAGTCACGATGTTACAGAATTCTTCGTGAAGTCACAGCTGGATATTTTTATTGATAAAATCACATTTTGCAGCATGAATTATAGGCAGTAAACATTACTGATTCTAGTAGGTTTTTGTTGTAGTAACTTTTTTAAAAGTTTTTCTGAGCCTAACCTTAATTATCAAGTATAATTTTACCAAGTGCTTTGTAAATATGTATCTCAAAAATAATTACTTCTACTTGTCTTTTGCTGGGGTATAGAAATCTGTCTCCCCAGCTAAGCCCAGAAAGAGACATAGAAATCTCTATATTATAATAAGATTTTACTTGCAAGGAGAAGCAAGTTATTAAAAGAAATGAAAGAAAATCTGTGTCTTTAATGAACACAATAAAGAAAAGACAATGTTTATTTAATCTATTGATTTGCTGTGAAGTAAAGAACAGATGTTTTCTGTTAAGTCCCTGTATAAAATTCAGTAGGTGCCGCTAATGCTTATAGACTTGTGACTTCTGATAAGATGGAAAATTGATGTCTGTTCTATTGTTACCAAATGGATTGAGTAGGTTGCGCTGCTGTAGGTGACTCATTTCAGAGCACTTTAATACAGAAAAAGTATCTCATCTTCTTAGAGATTGAGACAAAACCAAGAAATGTTTTGCTAACAGCTTTTGGCTGTCCAAAGACATGTCAGCCATGAAGAATTTAATGTTGAGAGTAGGCAGGGGAATGTATAAAGCCTCTCTGTTCTAAGCTTGCGTCCTTTTGGATGCCTAGAAAAAGGATAGCTTATCTTTTATTTGCCTTTATTGCTATTTGTCAGCCATCCCTTTGAATGTCGAGTTCAATAGTCATCTCCAGAGGAGCTTGGGGAGGTGCGATTGAGCTGCAGAGGTGCTGCAAGCCAGTCCTATCCGCCTGGGCCTGGCTTATCCAACTGCCTCTTCCTCTGACAGGCCCAAACGCTAAGCAGATCACTGACTAATGGAAGTTCAAAGGCTTCCCCAGAAAGTTCAGAAGGCTTTGTGAGTGGGGGAGAAAACCTGTTCCTTGTTTGTCTTCTTGGAAACCACCCGAACCAGTGTAATTCTGGAATACAAACTGTCCCTGGTGCTTTTTGAGCAGCTTGGGTGGAGCTTGCCAAGGTCAGTGCAGTAGCTCCAAACCGCCTGGGCAGCTTTCAGACTCGAAGAGAAAAAAACCCGTGCCGAGTGCTCCATGAAGGCAAACGAAGCACATGCAATGTGTATGTGTTACGGGCACATGCACACACCTAAATATAAGGCCAAGAGATTGAATTCTGCTTGGAGTATGAAGGTCGCCTCAGAAACAGCATGACTAGGCCCATTCTGAGAGCCCAACAACTTCTGTCTGTGCCGAGTTTATGACGAGGAGCATTAGGAGCTGCCCGAGGTTTTTGGTGGGTGGCTTGCTCACATGACGATGCGTGTGTGTGCTGGGCTACTGCTCTGCTTTTGTTTGGCCTTGCCAACCTCCAGGCATTAGGGTAAGGTCGCGTTTGTGCAACGCACGGTGTCCTGCAGGGACGGACGGACGGACGGCGCTCGCGGCGATTCTCCCGCGCTGCCACCAGGGGCCGCCGCGGTCGCGTCCCGTCAGCCACGGGTGGGCTCGAGGCGAGGGAAACGATGGGTTGGGTGAGAAAATTGTTATTTGCAGGGGAGTCGGGCACCAGGAGGCGATTAATTTGCTCTTTGCTTTAGGAAAATGTACGGATGTTCCTTTTACATTGCGGTCCTGCAAAAATGGATTTCTATGGAGAAGACTATTTTAGATGTAGTGGGCAGTGGATATGCATTTTTCATGAAAATCTTTTTAACTCTTGATCAATTCCAGCATTTTCTTGCTAGATATATTCTCTTCACATTAAGGTATGAAATGATACAGCTGTCTTCTGCATATGTAGCTTTAGCTTCTTTTCTAAAAATTGGTGCCTCTTTGGTTAATAATATCATTGGAAATGATGTATTAAATGCATTAAAATCAAAGCATTGTTTTAACATAAAGAGAATAAAAGAAGAGTTTTTCTTCCTCCTGTTTCCTGAAGAATGAGATGTGCAAAATACCACCTTGTGGCTAGGTGCCTATGCAGCAAGCTGTTCTTGTCAGCACGAAAAAGAAAAGAGACAGTATAGGTTATAAAATATTCATAGGAAGCACATGGGCTATGTGTAGAAGAAACAGTCTAATTCTGATCTCTTTCCATAAGTAATCTGGACTGATACAAAATGTTGCACAATATTTCATATTGTGCAGCTTCAAAGTTTCTTGCGGTAATAACAGTGCAGGATGGGAAGCCTAGTTTGGATCAGTAGATTTGATGGGACACAAGAATTGTCAGGAATTTTACATGCTAAGCTTTCAAAAACAATGTGAAAATTGTTATTCACGGAGTTGCGGACCTGACTGAAGGGCACAGTGAACAGTTGGGCTCAGTCTTCTGAAAGCCAAGGAGGCTCTGTAGATTTTCAATCAATGTAAATACCCCATCAAAACAACTGTAATCAGGCATCAGATCTCATGCAGGGAACAACCTTGGATCTCCTCTCAGTTTGCTAAAGGGAATCAACACAGCAATTAGTTTAAGCTGTTTAATCCATTTAATGAAAACTAATGAGTGTAAGGCAGAGTTGACTATTCCAATACATGTCTTTTCATTGATTGCAATGGATTAAAATAGGGAATTACTGGTGATCCCTGAGGAGCTGTTATCTGCCTTGGGCTTTGAGCTGTTCATAAACAAGATGATGCCTTCCTTCCTAACATTCACTTTAGTTAAAAGTTCACACTTGGAATAGGACCATTTTCTGTTGACCTTTTTTGTCATCTTCTTTCTTTTACTGATTTGTGAGGCCCTGATTAAAGATTTCCATGTTATCCTTTTTGCCTCAGCAACCCTAATTATTGTTTGCATAAGCAGTGGTCAGTCCAGGTGGAGCAGTTAGCAGAGTGAGCCTCTACTTTTGCAGTGACAACCTGTATCAAAAGGCACTGCTGGAAGAGAAATTGGAGAAATTTTCCAGTTGGTATTTCCAGATATCTTCTGCAGGTGGCCAGGTGGCTGGGAAGGGGTTGTTCATGTAAGAAGTGAGACAGGCCAGAAGACCCATCGCTGCTAATGGGGCTCTGGGCCCACAGTGTTGCTGTCTAGAGCCAAAACTACTGATCCAAGTTCCTATTTTTAAGCTCTGCTATTGCTACTGCATAGGGCTTTGAAGCATCACAAGTTGAGATAGCATAAAGCCTTTCTGTGCCAACCCAGATTACTTATGGGAAAGGGATCAAATAAAAAGAGTAGAGATAGTGCAGTTTGTTACACTGATGTCATCACTGGTCCCCTTTCAATTCCTCCATCATCTTTGGTTCTTCTCCTTTAATTATTATTTGGAGATGGTCTTAAATGTGATAAGGCAGTGTATATTTCATCTTATGAAAATCCAGCTGGACACTTTTTGGCAGCCAAATCTTTCTTTGGGGTGCCTGACATTAACTGCTTAGGGTATGGTGCCTGGTCACGGCCTGCAAGCTCTTTCGATACTGCTACATTCCTACTCTGTAGAGTTGGGCAAGTTGTGATTTCCTTTTTCCCTTCCTCATAACTGGATTGTGGATTGGCTTTTTCAATTTGATTGGCAAACTGTTCATTTGAACAAAATCTCAATATCAGCATTTTTTTCTTCAAAGATTGTGAAGATTGTCATGGTTCTACGTTTCCATGTTTAAGTTTCAGAGGACCTGGGGTCTAAGAGGTTCAGTGATTTGCATGCTACTTGGGATACTTGCAGTTTGTTCTTAGGCCGAATCTAATTTCTTGCCCAGTGGAGGGATAGCTGATGGTTACGATAAGTTCCAGAAAAAGAAAGTGGTGTGTGTCCATAATTAACTTTATCTGCGATAGAGTGAAGATGCACATTATGTTAGCTTAAACCCACATTTCTAGTTGTAAATCTTTGCCATAGTTAGTACATAGCAACCAATGGCACTTGCTGAGAACATTTTTTACAGTGCTTGCACACACTTCAGCCTTTTCTTTAAGGATCCTTTGACCTGGACAAGAATTCTTTTTAAGATTTGAGGGAGTTTGATGTAAAAGAGTAGTATGAAGCAGAGATTCTCTGTCCGTTTGGCAAAATCTGGATCCAATAGCAACTGTAGAATTAAGAACCAGTGGGATTTTACATGTAAATCTGTGGACTATTGCTGTCAATTTTTGCATCTTTTCTGATTAGCAGCATCATTTTTTAGAAATAAACAGTTGGAAAAAAGTTGTTAATATAAGATGAGTCCAATTCAGGTACATTCCCAGAGGATCTTTTATAAAGTTTTGAGATTCTGGTTATCTTTTTCTTGCTTGCCAAACCTTATTTCTGACTGTGAAGTGAGCTCTTCTGTACCTTTGTAAAAACTGGCTTCACTTGATGATTTTCTTAGCTACTGTTGTACTACCTGTGATGCCAGTCCCTTTGCAGAAAGCAAAAGAATTATCACCTAACGCGCTGTATAAGCCCCTTTATTCAGAAACAAGACACTTTTATTCAGAAATATCCAACCATTAGGAGATTTTAATTAAGATAAAGTAAAATATGCAAAGCAACGGGTTTGGAAAACGGGGCTTTTTTTTTTTTTTTTTTTTTTTTTTTTTTTTTGTCTGCAACTAGTTTTGAATAGTAGGTAAGTAAGTAGCCTCAGAAATCACCTCATTGCTTCAGTGCAGAAACTGGGGTTGTTACATGTGTTTGAGGAGTCGCAGAGCCATTTTGGGACGTGGCACACTGGAGAGCAGCGATCAGCACCCACGTCAGCATCGGATCCCTGTTGTTTTATGTTAGAGCTCTGTAATATTTAAATAAAAACAAATTAAGTGTTAAGTACAAAGTCTTCCTGCCTCAGTGCAAATAGCAACATACTGCTGGCATGTTCACTGCTGGAGCTGATCTAACAGTTGGTTTAATCAAAAAGGGACATAGTTGGTTAGAGGGCCATAGCTATGGAAATTGAATCTTTTCATTGTTTTGCCAAAAACTCTTTGTTGTTCTCTGGATCACATTGCAAAGCTCATTTTGTTATGCTAGGGTTTTCAGAGTGACCAGATAGACTACGTTTTGACTGTGGAGCCTCAGAGGGCTCCTCTTGGACAGGTTGAGGTGCATTAAGGAAGGACTGGACTGTAGACTTGTGGCAAACATGCCCACTTGCTCCATTGGCTGGTTGTGCCTTTTCCCCCCTTTACCTTTCAGATTACCTGGAAATTTGTAAAAGAGCAAGCAGTTGTGCTCTTGTAGCAGATTTTTTGGAATATATGGTATGAGTGTTTTTTGATGCAGAATATATCTAGAATATATTTTGATAGAGGGAATCAAATATAGTAATAAAACCATGTTAATATTACTTTAAAGAGTTAAGGAGTGTTCAGTAGATTATTTTTTCTCTTTTAATATGGTCAATGATAAGGAGTCCACAAAGTTGAAAGCTTGCTTATATGGGTTGCTATTTCCTTTGCTGGTGTGCTTGTAATTTGCAAATACTGTGTATTTTTGTTAAGAAGTAAACTTTTACAAGTGGTTTATGAGGGAAATATTGAAACTTCAAGGATGTACTGTAGTTGCATTTTTTTTTTTTTTTTTTTTTTTACAAAACATGCTAGTTTTCAGGTCACTTTTCTATTTCTTTGTTTTCTAAAAAAGCATTAAACTATTTTGAGAAAAAACTGCTATTGCAGATTAGAAGAATCCTCTAAGAATAAAGATAGAAAGATGGATGATGAGATGGATATCTCCATCATACTGTGTTCTGTGGATGCACAACTAGAAAACCAGTGTGATCCAGCAGCTATTATCAAGGAACCAGAGACAGGAAAGGAAGCTTCTGGACAGTGCCAAATGTAATTTTGGGACATAATGTGGATTACACAAGATGTCTCTAGGTGTTGTAGAAAATCATCACATTAAAGCACAAATTGTGTTTTGTATTGTGTTAGTTAGAAAAACTCCTACAGATCTTAAAGATGAAGTATTAGAGCCATCCATTCATTATGGATGAAACCTCCTCCTTAAACCAGGTTTTACTTATATCTGTGCATGAGCTCAAACATTATTATACAAATTTATGGAACAGAAAAATATGATATTTATGGTGCCAATGACAATGTAAGGCAACATACTGTAAATGTAATCTATACAAAATGTTTTATTTTGCTAGAGTATAAAGTTCATTTCAATTTGATGTTATAAGAGTTGCAGCAATTGAACAGATTTATGGCTTCTCTGAAAACTGTGCTGACATACCCTTGTACTACTTAGCTCGCAGCACAAGATCTGGGCCTGTATCCAATAACTGATAACCAAATTATCCGCATAGTGATACAAAACCATTTTGATTTACTGCAAGAGGACCCCCTTCTGTCAGTTAGTGCAAGTTAAAGGTCCTCTGGTGCTTGATCCAGGAAGACACTTAGCATGTTTTTATCTCTGAGCATGCAGGCACACAGGAGCCCTGTGCTCCCTTGTTGTCCTCATGAAGTCTGGGATTTGAGGCTGGTGTAGATGACTAAGGCTTATTGCAGCTTTTGGGAGATGCAAATTAAAAAATAATAATAATAATAAAAAAAATAACGCTATGCTAAGTTTCAGTTTCATGAACTGTGCATGGTGTTTCTTCCCTCTACATTTCCTCCTATGTGTTGTCTCTATGACCTGACGCAGATGGACTGTATTTTATTTGGAGAGAGGCAGAAGTGTAATTACATCTCTTGGGTGTACTTTTCTTTTTTTTTTTTTTTTTCTTTCCCTTGGATGCTGTTCTAGGAATGTATTAATACCTCTTTGATATGCTGGAGGAATGTGGACCGTGCATATTGATAGGATTTTCCAAGGCTGGTGGGGAGGGCAGATGAGGTGGGAGGCTGGACTGGTGAACTGCCAGACTGCTCGCTGCAGGGCTTATGGATGAATGTGCTGTGGCACGCTTTCCATGTTGTGTCTCTTCTCTGGTTGGTGGCATCCCTACATAGTGTCGCATCATCTGTCCCTAACCATTAACCACTGCAGATATCTTTCAAATGACCATGGGGAAATCCTGGGTGAACTGGAACTGGGAGATATATTGCTTTAGTTTTCTCCTGAATTTGCTAGAAATAAAAAAAAATCAGGAAAAAAAAGCATGCGAACAGAGATATCTGCTTTATGCCAATATATGCAATATATGCCAATATATTCAACAAGGCCAAGTGCACGGTCCTGCACCTGCGGAGAAATAACCCCAGACACCAGTACAGGCTGGGGACCGACCTGCTGGAGAGCAGCTCTGCAGAGAGGGAGCTGGGCGTCATGGTGGACGACAAGTTGGCCACGAAGCAGCAGTGTGCCCTCGTGGCCAAGAAGGCCAATGGGATCCTGGGGTGCATTAAGAGGAGCGTCTCCAGCAGGTCGAGGGAGGGGATCCTGCCCCTCTACTCAGCCCTGGTGAGGCCACATCTGGAGCACTGTGTCCAGTTCTGGGCCCCACAGTACAAGAGGGATGTGGAGCTGCTGGACAGAGTCCAGCGCAGGGCCACGAGGATGATCAGGGGCCTGGAACATCTGCTCTGTGAGGAGAGGCTGAGGGAGCTGGGCTTGTTCAGCCTGGAGAAGAGAAGGCTGAGAGGGGACCTGATCAGTGTCTATAAGTGCCTCAAGGGAGGCAATGAGGAGGATGGGGCTGGCCTCTTTTCACTGGTGGTCACTGACAGAACCAGAGGAAATGGCCACAAACTGAGGCATAAAAAGTTCCACGGGAACTTAAGGAAGAACTTTTTGGCAGTGAGGGTGACAGAGCACTGGACCAGGCTGCCCAGAGAGGTTGTGGAGTCTCCTTCTCTGGAGATCTTCAAGACCCGCTTGGATGCAGTCCTGTGCCACGTGCTCTAGGTGGCCCTGCATGGGCAGGGGGGTTGGACTAGATGACCTCTAGAGGTCCCTTCCAACCTTAGGCATTCTGTGATTCTATGTGTAATTTTAGCTGTGGTTTATGCTTTCATGTTTGTGTTTCTCTAGTCTCTGTTTGAAATCCCATAGGTTGTAAGAAGTTCTCCCTGATTAAAAGCATAATACGTTCTGATGATTCTTTTCAGTCTTCTTAAACTGTGTCACCTACCTACAGATAGGCTTCACCAGCTCTGTGTCTTTTCTTATGCCTTTTTTTTCTGCTAAGTTAAAACAAGCACATTGTGATGAATCCAAACTGCATGTTAACTCTTGTGAGGCTGGTCTCTTTTACCTGGTTTATAATCCTGAATAATCTTCTTCTGTGTCCTTGCAGTCTTTTTCCACTTTGCATACTCTGAATTTTGTGGATAGGCTTATATTTGAAGTCATTAGTAAAAATACTGGAAATACCTAATGAATATACATATCACACACACATTTATGCACTTCCAGTTAGTGAGCCATTAATAAGAACTTTGCGAATAAAGGGGTTTCACCTAGTCTAGCAAAGATTTCTTCTGCTCCGAACAGTTTGGCATTTGCTGCTATTCTACCTATTATTCTACCTACTGGGCATATATCCTGTTACAGAAAGGAAGCATGTTTGCCTGATGTGACTTGCACTTTTAGACCAGTTTAATTTACTTCTGTAAAATACTAACATTTATTTTCACTGGCATTACACCTTTTCTGTTCTCCAGTTCATGTCTAGTGTTTTGCTTCCAACTTCTCATCTCTGCGTTCATTTTAGTTCGCAGTGCTTGTTTTTCATTCCTATTACTCTCTTCTAATCCTTTTCTTTTATGTTTTTGGTCAAGATTCACTTTGTCTCATTTTAGTCCATTGAAAGCATATGTTAGTTTTTAATGAAATAATCCATTCGATTTTGAACTTGATTTTTAGTCTCATTTTTTGTATGAAATCTGTTTTGTGAACAACAGTTTATATTAATGGATTAAGAAATCCCTATAGCACTTCAGGTGAAAATAGCATATCTATCACTGGTGTTTTGCAACACAGAATTGAGCTGCTTATTTATTTATCAACAATACATGTACAGCATCACAAACAACCAGGTACATTTGTTTTTGTCAGAGCTCTATGCCTGAAATGCATATTTCACATGGTTGGAAATGCTTAATTTTTTTTAATAGACTTCTCATAAATGATGGGATCTTAGCAGAGCACTGCCCCTCTGAGAACAGGGGTAGCCCCAGTGTTTGTGTGTTCCAATAGCAGCATTCAGTTAGTTTTTATTACTTGCAGAGTTATGCCTCAAAATGAGGCGCATCTTAACACAGTATAATGTTCTCTTTGTTTTAGAGCACAAGAAAGGACAAAACTCCAAACATTTAAAGCTATCATGTGGTATTGGATTTACTGAAGAAGATTCTGTTATTTCTAATGTCTTTATCAATAATAGTTAAACCACTGATGTCCTTACTGACATCCTTTCTTAGGCAAATCCTACTGATGCCCCTGAATTTTTACCCTCAAAAATGAACCAGCAAATAATTTCAGGGTTTGTATCTTAGGACAGTAGCTGAATGGGTACTTGGGCAGAATGCTATTTGGGTTGTCCATCCCAAATTTCTCCCCCTTACTCCTCCAAGTCAGAGAACTGCCTGTAGTTTCTGCTATGTAAAGGATGCCAAAGAATCAAACCTCTCATTAACATGAGAGGCAGTTGTAGCTCTCAGCCTTGCTCTGGACTAGGCTGTGTATGTTTCTAACTTGATTGCTTCAGAGACCTGGAGAAGAATCTGGAGGGCATTTTCCTATGTTGTTGCACAACATTTTGCTTGCAAATATGCTGAATATTCCCAAAAGACTAAGTGTTGTTGGTAGCTTGCTCCTCTCCCACTTCTGTCCATAACACCCCTACCCAAGTAATGTGTACTAAAACTCTAACTTTGGTATGACATTACAGATCCTGAGTACTGAGTATTCTTGTGAAGCCCCTGTCCTGCTCCATTTCTTCCTAAGTGGCCTTTGATGCTCCTGGTCCTATTCCGTGGCTCACCAGTGTTATTCAAATCATTATTTGGGCTTTGCAAAACCTACCCTCAGGCTCTCAGCTTCTTTGAACATGCCTCAGCTTTTCCAGGCTCCAAGTTCTTTCTTCATACTCTGTACCATGGAAGACTATTGTGAAACACATTTTCTGCATTCTCGCCCTTTCTAGGGCTTCCATATTGAAATGTGCTTCAAGCTGCTTTATTGAGCATAAAGCTCAAGTGTTCTCAAAGTAGTTTTATAGACTTGAGGAAAAAGCAAGTAGAACCTTAAAAGGGGTCTTCCTCTCTAGAGTTTTTGAAACAGCAGGCTCTTGGGATGGATTAATTAGGAAAAAAAAAAAAGATTTTCAGTAAAATGAATCTTTGAAGCGAAGTATATGCCTCTTGTGACACTTGCATTAATTCATTGAGAAATAGTACGTTTCCAGTACCTTCTGATTTTAGACTTTTAGACAATATATTGAAGGCATTTTGGGGGAAAAAAAATACGTTCTGCACGTCTTTTGCTTATTTGACCTGCTGTAGTTTTGGGATCTTGGCAACAGTGGGGAAAAGGAGAGACATTTTAGAGAAAAAACACACTGACAGCTGAAACTTTTAAGGTGTGGGGGATGTAATGGGTGTTTAGGAAAAGAAACTTGCAACTTAAGGGACATCTAGAGCAGGCTGAAACATGAGGGAGTCCTCTTCAGAAAAGGACAGGATTGAGTTAGTTCTGAAGTGGTAGGAATAAAATATGGTTTGTGTTTATTCACAGTGTTTATTTTCTCTTCCTCTCTTCCCTCCCCTCACAAAACAAAACTTAACTACAGTGGGCAAAAACAGAATTTACCTTTGAAATCTGAATTGATGGAAGAATCTTATGAATGAAAAATTTTGAGCTGCTGGTCCCTTTTTCTCTACGTATTTAGCAATACAGGAGGCATGGCTATAAATGACTCCTGGGCAGCTAGAAGTTGCTTATGTTTGGAAAACTGGAAGCACTTTGAAAACTGCAGGAGTAGATATGTTTCTGAAGTTTTATTTCATTGTTTAGCTTTCTGTCATCCAGAAGTGCAGTGTTTACTTAAACGTTATACAAGCTCAGTGTTGTAAATTAACAAGTACTGTTGTAAATTAAGAGTCTTGGCTTTAAACTGTGGGACTTAATGTTATAATTGAAAACAGCCCTCCAAATGCTCAGCTGTTGAGTACTAACTTTATAGAAATACCTTGGTTTCAGAAAGTGGCATTCCCAAGGAGTTTTGCAAGTGTGTTGAAAGAAAGCGAACCTGCTGTGTAGTCTATCGAGGGTCTGGAGTCTTCTTGGTCCAGGGTCTGATATTAGCAAGGCCCTCTCACTGGAGTGTAGGTCTTGTGTAGCTCCTCCAGGTTTTATTGCAGACATATACATGTCTGTATATGTCCCAAGAATTAGATTTTAATGTACAGAGTATAATTAAGATAGGTCTTCCTCTCTGAGGGAAAATTGGTGCTCAGAGAAAAAAGCATGCTTTGCCATGCTGTCACAAAAGCTGATCAGGATTCACTGGTTACAACGACATTTGTGTTGCAGGTCCTTCATGCTCTGTGTGAACACAATCAAAATAAGAGATAGAATCTCAGAACAAGATATAGAAGGACTTTATGGGGAAGTTAGCTGTGTGAGTGCCCACATGTGAGAGGAAAGGTTTCCTGAAGAGATGTTTTCAAGTCAAGATGTGGTATAGTAGAAGGAACAGAAGTAGGTCAGGACACTTAACAGCAAAGTGTATGACTGAAAACAGTGAGAAAGAACAAGAGGAGGAATAAAGTATAAAAAGGAAAAAAAAAAAAAAAAAAAGAATCCGTGAAGGTCTTAACAGGCAGGAGAGACTTTGATGTGTGCTCCATACTTCAGTATGTGTTCTCATTCCCATTTAAAGTAAGAATGAGCTGTTTAGAATTGCTGCATATTTGATGGAGATATTTATTTAAAAGGATGATAGAGCATGAGCAAGCACAGTGGAAATGACTGGCCAGGAGTAGGACGGATACTTACCAGAGCTAGGCAAGGTTGTTACTGTGAAGCAGAAGGCTTCAAATGAGAGATAAAAAAGTTGTCCTGAATTAAGTTGCCTCAAGCTGGTGTTCCATGCTGAGCTCCTCACTAGGGAGCTGGACAAACAGTAGGTCAGTTATACAGGGGAAAAAGGCCTCTCCTAATAGGCCACAGAAAACAGCAGAAAATAATTGATAGATCCCTCTAAGAAGGTAGAGTGCTTGTAGATGCAAGATTCAGTGAGGGTTAGTAACTCATACCTAACTACACATAATTCATTGCTTGGGTGAAGGGAATTCAAATCTCCCCTGGTCAGTTTTCCAGTTTATAGCTGAGAATCATCGTCTCTTCTCAGGCATTAAGCCTCAAACATCATTTGTAACTGTGATACCCAAGATATTTCAAAAAGTAAACAAATGTGTTCCTTGCTTCTCTCCAAATTATTCTTCAGTGTTAGGCGCTGATGTTGCTGAGTTTGGGAAAGGGTGGGAAGAAGGGAAGATGCTGTGTGTTAAAGGCATGACTCATGCCTTTTGCCTTTGTTTCCTACAGAGTTCGGTTCCCATAGTTCGGTACATCCTGTCATGAGCTGTGCCTACAGTTTGGGCAGGTTTGCTGGCATTGCTCATTTTTGCAATTTTGTAACTCATGAGACAAATATGACTGTGGAATTGTTTTCAAATATTTGATTTTACATAGGAAGTTGTGCTTTTTCTGTTTGCATGTTTTTAAAATAATTACCTACGTATGTGCTAGAACATACATGCAGCTCACTTCTGTTCATCCTCTTTGCTGGTAGAAAAGGCAGTTTGTTTCTCAGCTGTCTACTCTTCTCTGCTAGAGTTCTCAGCTTCTGCCCTATATCTTGGAGCAGGATGTGGCTGAGGCCAAAACCATCAAGGGTGATTTTGCAGCTCGGAATTTCCTCATGGCTATTGTGTCCATCTCCAAAGCACAACAGAAGGAGAGGAGTTCTCTTAGAAATTACATTTATTAAGGGCTGATGTTAAATAGTGAATCATGTAAAATCTGTTTCATGACCTTGTAGTGATGCTCCATGATTTGAAGGCTAAGCAACATCTCACTTTGTTGAATTTTTCTATTATTTTGGGGGGGTGATATGTAGGCACTTTTGGGTACACTTTGCTGTGCACTCTCCTTCAGTTTTCCATGGCAAATAAAACCCTCTTTAAACGATAAGTGCTTCTGTTAGAATGATGTGCTGTGCATGGAACTATGAGGCAGTATTTACGTGATTTTTTTTTTTTTTATGTGAATGAATCTATTGATGTAAAATCACTAATCAAATACAGTTGAGATGTCTCCAGTGTTGCCCTTTACATGGCAGCAGACATCTTTATGTTAACTTGAAAGTCCCTGCAGTCTAAATTTTTGCTCGTAAGAAGCTCTTATTCTAAAAGCTGTGAAGTTTCAACTTTCAAGGTGTTGAGCAATTCCTAGGGCTAAACATCAGCCCTTCACAGCACTCGTAGCTCTGCTTTCAGTGAGGTTCACGGGCCTTGGTTTGTCCAAGGGAAACAAGTATTAATTTTCTGAAGAGCCCAAGTGACTGCAGCCAGCCTTCCCTGTCCCTTCCATGGCTTTTCCTTTGGCACATGAAGCACATAGAAAGTCATAAGGATGTAGACTAGTTCTATATGCACATTTTCTGTCTTAAATTAAGCTCTCATAAATATTGGAGTTCAAGGGGAGAAACACTGGAGCCTCTTGGCTATGTCTAGCAGTCATCTTTATAGTTGTATTTGTTTTACATATGCATAATTTTGCTGAAGACAGCAGAAAACAAAAGTTTGCTTTGTTGGCACTAAGGGAAGCAGCAGATGGTACCTGGGCTCCAGGAAGCAGTCTAACCATTGCTGCATGGAGCCCTCTGGGAGCTGATTTGCCCTGCATTGCCCCAAGAAATTTATACCCTCCTGCCTACTCCCTGTGCTTGTGTTGTAATGGAACACTAAATAAAGACCTTATCCATTTCCGTTCTTTGTCAGGCTTTGTTTATGGCTCAGAAGCAGCACATGCAGGGTGGAGGAGCTTGCATTTCTTCATGCTTATATTAACCGTTGGCTCCAGATCAAGAAGTACGCGAGCAACATTTATAAAATATGATCAATTGCAGACCTGTAAGTTCATGTCACTTCCACTAACATTTTTTCCACTTAAACTCTTAATTCTCTCTCTTGTGACCTCAAAATAGTAAGTTATCACAATCTGCTAGTGTTTGTGCATTTCTGATGTTGCAGGCAGAGCTTTGTGAATGTTCAAGGCCTAGATGATCTCAAGCCAGGTCAGCAAATCTCAGTCTCCCAGATCTTTATGCTTGAATTTAGGGACTATTTTTGTAGAAGGGACCATTCAGTTCAACAAAAAGAAACTCCATTTTTAGGGCTACAGGCTGGAATTTGCTTCTTTATTGAATTGCATGTGGAAACTCTGGCTGAACAAGCCAGAGCTGGGGAAGACAGAGGTCTTGGTTCTCTTCCCTGGGATACTGGTCTGGCAAAGTCATTTCTCTCTCTTATGCCTATTTTATAGTAAACTGAACCATATTATGTTTGGTGATTTGTTAAATTTGTATTGGAATTTGAGTCCAAAGCTGAAATTTTGGCCGGGTTAAAGTCATCTGGAGTTTTGCCTTTGACTTCAAAAGGCTACTCTTTTTATCCATATCTACAATTGCAAGACTGATTTGATGGAGCATTCTTTTTTCAGCTCATCTGTAGAGACAGTTGCATTTGATGTAAAGCTTCTGCCATGGCAAGATAATCTTTTCTCCCTCAGATTTTTGTGTTTCTCTTGCTTATTCCTTCTCCTGAAGTCATAAATCTCTGCTTTAGGGCACCACATTCTCTTCCACAACACCTGGTGTTGATTTTAAAGATGCTCCAGGTAAAGAAAAAGGTCAGTGCAAGGAATATAATTCCTGTTGGCAGGCGTTTTCCCCTAGATATTAAAAAAGGAGAAATGTGTCTTTTTTTCTCTGTCCTGCTTGTTTTTTAAGATGAAAAATGCATGCAAGAAATCTCTCCCCTGTGTCCAAAGTGGTGACCACAGACATTGTTATCACCATTGCACCTTGCAGTGCAAGAAGCTTCTCTGAGGAGCCCAGCATGGGCAGGATAATTGCGGAATTAAGGCATTGGAAGAGAGGTGCCAGACTGCCTTAGGGAAATGGTACAGTAACTCACCTTCTTTGTGAGTTTTTCTAAAAACAGTATGTTTTAGAACAATGTAATTCCTGTGAAATCTTTGTGGCTAAAATACCTAACTCTTCAAATAGGCAGGATGCTGAACTATTTTCCTTCCATTCTCCAAATTTTCCTAGAGGCCCTGGCTGTTCTCTTACCTCAAATAATGTTTGACAGTTCAGTAATGAGACAAAAGACAACCTTCTTCTTTTGTCCTTTTTAATCCAGATAATTTAATACAATAAAGAAGCAGAGACATCAAAGCAAAGGAACTATATGCATTGTACAAAGCATCAGGAATCTGTTCTCTTTTCAGAATTTTGACATGTGCTATGTAGTGTGGTTACAGCTATTACAAAAATACACACATCTTTCCATGGAGTCCTCTTGCTATTTAAAACAATGGTGTAAAATCTGTTTTGAAGTTGTACAGAGACACACAGACCTTTATTGTAGGCTTTCTGTGAAGGTGGGCAGGGTGCGCTCGCCTGCCCTTCAGCAGAGTAGGGCAGCTGATTCTGAACATGAGTATGAATTAGATTTAGGACGCAGTGTGGTTTTTGTGTGCATAGCCCGCCTTTCTCTTCCTTCAGAGAACTCTGTTTAACTTTTCTTGAAACATCTTTGGTTACCTTTTTTTCCTGGAAGGGTGTTTTCAGAGATGTTCCCATCTTGCTGGTTATTATGTCCTTTATGATTGCTCTCTTTGGAGGGCTGTGAGTGAGCTTGTGCAAGTGTCATCACTAAGCCTCCAAGTAGCAAAACCGTTTTCTGGAAGAGTTGGAGGAATGGCGACAAAAGTTCTAATGTTGCTCTTAATTTTTCAGAAGATTATTATGAACAAGTTTATTTGAAACTACACCTCTGTCTGCCTCAAGCGGTTAAAATTATATAAAGGCTAATTCAAATGCAGAGGGCAACATAGTACCAGCATTACAGGAGAAGAGGATAAACCATGAGTTCATTCTTCTCCTTGTGATTCCAAATATAACCCTAACTCAGGTTTGTGCTTATGATTGCTCTCCCCAAATATGCTGGGTGTCAAAGCTATAAAACAACACTCCACAAGCTAGAGTGAACTGCAAGGGCTCTGCAGCTGTGAAACCTACCCTCAAAATGAATGAACAAAAAGCACAGGCTTTCAGAGAAAAGTGTCCAACTGGTTTTTTGGAAGCTGAGGCTGAGTTAATTTAGTTCTGATGATGCTTACGTGGTTCAGGCTATTCTGACACCTGCAGAAGGTAAATTGTGCTAGCAGATTACCAGGAATTGTTAAAGCAATTTTTTTTAAGGCTTTTAATGATACATTAATGGAAAGAGCTAGAATACAAGGTTTTATATGTAGCTTTTTATGGATGAATAGTAGCTTTTTATTTAGTGGTCTATAAAAGAATTATTCTGACATTTGTGATGCTTGATAAGATTATAATCTTGAGTAAAGTCTCAAGAGCATGGAAAGAACAGGTTCCCACTGGGAGGCTGATGGGGAGAAAACAAGGAACTCCAGAGCTTTTTTTCCTGCTGAAGGAGGGAGGTAACACACCAGGCCTCATCTTAAAAATAAGTACATATTGTAAAAATCATGTGTACATTCACCAGCTGTTAAGGATACCTTGGCAAAATTTCCAAAAGTAGGCTGATAATCTCTCTGAGTTGGTAAGAATACCTGTGGAAAATTCTACAGACTGTTGTGAATAGGGAAGAGATGGTGTTCTTTTCCCACAAGTTATACTTCTTTTTCCAAGCAAAGTGTAGTTGTGCCGCACATCTTCTGATCTCTTCTAATTAAGTTTTAGGGAATACAAATCTTCCTCTTTTTGCAGTTTCTAATAGGAACAGTAAAACTTAATGAAATTTTTCCTCTGGTTATGACGGACTGTGCACAGGAAGGGGACCATATTTGCTGAGAAGGGGACTTTGTTGCTAGCAAATGCATTTTATTGATATAAACAATGCATTTTGTTGATATAAAAGATTGGCTAAAAAGTCAGGCTTAACAAGCATCAAACAAAGACAAAACTGTGAATCAGAGCAATAGGATATAAGCAAAAGGATGGGGTGGTTTCCTCTTGAATCTTTAGATGGTTTTCTGAGATTATTTAGTGATCTTTAAAATTCCCAGTGGAGTCTAATTTGTCTTGATCTGGTTCAGTTCAGACATTATTAGTCTTTTGCATATTCTGAAATGTCAGTTCAGACTGTATTATGCTATCAGGTGTAATTTCTCCTGCAATCACTACCTTTCTGAGTTCGTCTTCCCTGGTCTTCAGATGAAGATCATTTGTTGTTGTTCCAACTCCTACTCTACTTTGGATGATGAGGTTTTCAGACAGCAGTTGTAATACCTGTGTTGACTCCTACACAGAGGAGACTGATTTATGTTAAAATCATGTTTATAATCCAGCAGCTATTCCCTATGGAAAATGGGATCTGGGGACTCTTCTCTTAATTAGGTGAGCCCATATGAGTAGGCTGAAATATGTTTAAGTTAAGCCCATAGCTGAGGCTCACAAAGCTGAAGGACTGAAGGTAAGTGCATGGGTCAAGACTCACTGTCTGGAAAATGTGCCAGAATGTGTCTGGAAATGGGAAAATAAAATTAATCTGCTGGCTTTGGTTTAAAGTTTGTGCTATGGCACAGTAATGAATGACAATCACTTCTGCTGCATAACTTGGATACAACAGTTCCTCATCTGTCACACACAAAAAATCAACATTTCAAAAAGGCATTTTATATTTTTCAGATGAGACTGACATTCCAAATGTAATATTTAATCTGTATGTCAGCAGCTAATTTGTCTAATGGATTATGTCATTTTCTGAGCATATCTTCAGAACCAGCTTTAATACTTCACGTCTTTGTATCTTTTTGTTATTGCTTTCAAAATAATTATAGTATAAATTTTATTAATTATGGAGAATGATAACATGCTAAAATAGGAATCACATGTACTGTGCACCTATAACTTGTACAAAGCAAATCAGTATGCTGTAAAGCATTATGTATTAAGACAAAGTAAGTCACTTCAAGGATGTGGTTTATAATGCATTAGAGGGGCACAAATGAGTGAAAAAAAACTCTGAATAATCCTGTATTCGAGTCCGAGCCTGTAAAACTTTAAGTATACACTAAACTTTACTTATATGAATAGTGGAGCTGCTGATTGATGCCTGAGCTACCTAGCCAGAATAGGAGAGTTGTTTTAAAGGGGGAGCTCCCAGCCTATAGTGGCTCATGAAATATCTTGATGTTTTTCAGGAAAGCCCACTCAAATGAAGGTTAAATATCCCTGAACCAAGCGTTAAGTTGGTATAAGCCTGCTGTGAGCACTTGTTTTTTTAGGAGCCATGGTATTTGCTCACCCTGCAGGGCTAAGATGATCCAGTCCCAAAAACCACAATAGAGAAGAAAAATCCTGTACTTCAGGAGGTGGCACATAGGCAGTGTGAGCATATTTTGAAAGTTCAGAAAAGAAGATCCAAAAGTCATAGCAGTCCTGTGCATAGCAATAATTATTACAGCTTCTGAATCAATAACATGTGCATTTATTTCTCAAGAGATTTTTGTCCAAGTCATATGAATACTCTTGAAAGAGTTCTTGAAACAGAGCCGTGCCTTTGATATTTAGTGGGAGCAACAGGACTCATGTAGTTCCAAAGTTTATCTTTGCTTTAAATGTTGCTCACTGGTGTAGATAATTGTTTTCCCTAATTCAGGACATTAGATTATTTCATTTCCTGTCCTCAAAATAGATTCCAATGGGAGTTAAATGATGTAGAAGGCTTGAGCTCCAAACACATTAAGTACCTTTGAGAGAGAGGGGGAAAATAGTGCTTGGGAGTGTAAAGAAGCTTTTCTTGGCCTTAAAATGAAACTGCGACTCCAAGCAGCAAGATGCATTTCCTTGGTGGTTCACTAGAGGGCACGTGGCTGTGTTGTCTAAACCTGAAGAACGGGAAGTTAAAATTTAAGAGAATGTAGTGAATTAAAACAGATATTGCTGCTTTTCAAATAGGAAATGTTAGAATTACAACCCATTTATTTCAATTACTGATTCAAATACATTGTTTGTAAAAGAAGTTTGGGTTAGTTTTGTACTTGCCGTACAGTTCCTTGCCTTTTCTGAGGAACTCAGGCAGAGGAATGATTTGCAATGTAATTCCAATTAATTTTAGCCAGTTCTTTGTTCTTACTGCTTTTCCTTAAAGTTTCTCCTAAAAAAGGGGAGTGGGGAGTGGGGATCAGGCGACGCAGATGCCATACTGATCCCCTTTCCTATGGAAGCTGCCAGAATAAGCAACTCAGGTATTCCTTATAAATATTTCAGAATACCTAGCATTTTTATTGTAACAACTTAATCTTGTACACATGTTAAAGGAAATCAATTTTTTTAAAAACAATTATTTTGGATTTCAATCTTCTGTAGGCAATAGGACCTAGAGGAGATGGTTATTTTTAATATAGAAAATATTCCTCTACCTTGAAGTTTTAAAATATAGAGGCATTTGGATCAGTTGTTTTCATCTGCTGTATAAACAGTATCATAAATCTCCTGAATTTTCTAAATATTTTCAGTTGCCTTAATTGTATGGATGAGGGTGTTGGGCACAATCCAGATAATGTGAGCAAAGCTGGTTTAATCTTTCTAAAATCATTCCCTGAGATTCTCTGCCTCAGTGCCTGTGACAAGTCTCTGAAAGAAGATAGGGGTAAAGGAGACTAGATAACACTATGGTTTTAATTATACTGAAAAAGCCATAAAAGGTTAATTATATGGAAAATAAATCACTATATCCTTCTTCCTTGCCCTTTATACGTAGTGTTAGACTGTATTCTGCTCCGGGATTGTGCCTATGCTGCAGACTGCAGGGCAGGCTTTGGAGTGAGGCGAGAGGAGAACTGTCTTGGTGCTGGAAGCAGTCAGGGGACCCAAGGCAGACCCCGGACCCACATTAATAGCAGGGCGGATGAACCACGTTCTGCTCTGCAACCAGCAGTCTGGTCATCTGACTTGAAAATCACTTTCTGGGCTTGATAAGACACTTCCATTTGTTTGCTGTACAGGGACGGATCTAATCCTGGCCATCACTGCTGCATAACATAGCAATAGCAACCTGAAATAAAACATGTTCCGTGAGGTGGAGGTGGACATTTCAGGGCCCTCATGAAGCTCAATGGTCATGCAGCAAAATTCCCTGGGTATATTCCCCATTTTGTCTATATTCAGGCAGGAAACTGATGGGTTTTAGCTGAAGCACTTCAAAATCACACTGTAAGGGAAATGGTTACATTAATGAGGACCTTATGCCTAAATTATCTCAGTAAACACAAGTTTAACTCTATTAAGTTATAATAAAAAAAGGCAGCTGGTTCTTTACTTAGGCAAAACAAAAATTATGAATCAAATTATCAAGAAACATTTTTTCCAATATTCTTTCCCTTATTAAAAGGAAGAAAAAAAGGAGCCCTAATCTGCATCTGCCATTAAGATTTGGATGGGGGATTGAGATCACAATGAAAATCAGGGTGGCCTACATCAGAAAAGCTGCATTTCACAGAACATTTGCTATTGATATGTTGGGAAAGTGTCAGACTTGTGGGAGGACTGGAGAGTACTTGCATGATACATTAATAAGAAACAGTTTAGTATACTAGATTACTAAAGCATGGCTAATTTTGAAGCCAAAACCGACACATTCTTAAGTTTGTTTCCCAGCTTAAGAGCCAGTGTATTCATGTATTGTACAGGAACTGGAGCATTATTCTTTGAAAGCAACCCCAGCGTTTGGAAAATCCAGAATTGAGCTAGCGGCCCAGTATATAAGCATCACACAAGATGTTATTTTAAGCTGTAATGCAGAAATGTCAGTATACTTGATATCTTGATTTGTAGCATGTATGTTTTGAGAAAACAGGTTACATGCATTCTTGTTCCACAAGTACCGCATAACTGAGCTGCATTTGCCCGGGGAAATTCAGTGTCTGGCAAATTCAGAGAGATTTTAAAGGATAAAGGGATGTTCCCAGTTCTCTTTTTGTTTTGAGAATGAGCTGTTTATTGAGAATACTCTCTTTGTCTCAGGAGCATTAAAAAAAAAAAAAAAAAAGTTAATTTCAGAACTCCATGCAGTGAGTTTTGCTGTACAACATACCTCACTCATGCCTGTCTTCTCACAGCATTAATCATTTCCTTCACCTTAAAAAAAAAAAAAAAAAAAAAGGCACTATAGAGAAACAGGTGTGAATGCTGTCTGCAACTATTTATAAACTTATTAGTGACAAATTATTTCTTTCCAGTGATCATATGAAGAATTGCAACTAGAGTAGATGAAATTTCTTCTCTGAGTCAGTTAAGTCAATGGACTCAAAAAATTTAGTGCAGGTTTCAGTGCAAACCCAGGCACAGCATCTGTGGTGCTGAAGAAAAGAGAAAGGCTGACAGATGCTGCTGTAGTTGACAGGTCAATTTTTCCTAAAAACACTCTAAATGAAATGTATAGGAGTAGTAATCTTTATGCAATTGAAGTCAATTTAGAGAAGGAGGTGTCAGGAAGAACTTTTGATCACTCTGATCGTTCTTCTGGATGGAGGTTCTCCTTTTTGGTAATGGATGTGTAGTGTCCCTCAGCAGCTTTTGGTGGAGCTCCCCAGCTCCAGCCCCCAGTGCTGGGCAGTTGCCTTTCAATTAGTTTGCTCCAGGGAGGAGTTTTGAGTCGTGGTTTCTTCTGGCAGACCCCTAGCTCTGATAGGACCTGGGTTGTGTGTGGCAGGAAAGAAACTGAGTAGTCTCGTAGTTTTTAGCATCCCCAAATAGGGTGTTGGGGGGAGAAAAGGGATTCTGCATTTCTACAGATACTCCCATCCCAGCTACTGTAGCTAGAAAAACACTTCAGTCTTAAAAAATTAAGAGGCAGATATAGTAATAGTAAACGCATATTAATTTAGTTTTGGTTGCAGACAGTCACCCTACACGGAACCTTCTGTTGTTGATAATTTCAGGTAATATAATAAGGTTTTATCAGAATAGTACGTTTGTGAGGCTTAAAGACATGGATATAAAAGATTCTTTATTAAACGTATATGGAATTAGAAAAATTTCATGAGGAAATTATGCTTTCCTTTAATACAGGGAATCTAGTGTTTTTTTTTTTTTTTTTTTTTTTTTTTTCCTTTTCCTCTTCTCCCCAGTTTCAGTTTTGCAAAGTATTTCTGACTAAAAAAGGGTAAAAACTTTGTAGCACAGTTCCAGGAACAACTTATTTGCATATTGTATATAGAAATAACAAGATTTCTATATACATATTGTGTAGTGCTGACATAATGTATAGGGTAAAATAAGTGAGATGTTCTTCCTATATTGGCAAGCATAGCCAAATCTGAGCAGACATCCAAAAGTCAAAATTTTCAGTTTACAAAATAAAAATGAAATTTTTATTCCCCAGCAGACTGGGGATGAAAGGAATAAATATATAATAAATCATAGATTTGAAATCTTGGGTTAAAACCTCTTTTTTTTTTTGTCCTGTTAACTCTGTCTTAGCTCCTTTGCCTTTTTTTATTATTATTATTATTATTTCTCCCCTGTCTTCCTCTTTATCTGAGTTCTTCTGTTTTTACTCTTTTACCAGATATTTGTTCATTCGTTCAATCATTCATTCATTCTTTGTCTCCTTATTAGGATTATAAAATTTTGAGGTGAGTAGTTGCATATTTTGTTGCTATCAATGTTTCTGTGGAGATGCAAAATTTGTCACTGTTGAACTGACGAGTGCTTAGCTTACCTACCATGTTAGGATGCAAGTCAATATTTTGGAGTATGAACTAATGCTTCAAGCCTTCAGGGAAGCCAGAAAGATCTAGCCTCCTGGGTAGAAGAAATCAGAAACATGAAATAAGAGTCATCTGAAAACCTAACATTTTCAATGTTTCCATTAATTCATTATGTTTTTCTTTGAAAAATGGGAAATCAAAGTCCTCATAGCTTTCTACACACAAAGTAGCATTTCATCTAGATTATACATGTAAATAAAGTTGCAGCTTGCTCCTAAGACATAAAAAGCAAAGGTCAGATGATGGAAATAAAGGGAAAAACATGTAAGTCTGTTTGTTCTGTGTTTCTTGGCAGCCAATACGCTCAATATTCTGGTACTGGTTATGCAGAAAATTAGAGCTGCCTTTTGTGAATAATAGCAGGAGAGGCGAAGGACCAGGCCTTTTTCTCTGTAACTCTACTGATATCTATAGGATTAATCCGGGAATTTGACCAGCAGGGCCTGTCTGCCGAGGCTCCACTTGAGCCTTAAGTGTGATGCTGCCTTTGTATAATCTGGAATAATGAGGATGAGTGAGACTGGGAAAAGACAAAAAGGTTAACTCTGTCAGGAGCTGGAGAAACCTGAGGCAGAGAAGACCCTGGAGTCCAGCTAGGAAGAGCCAAGTGTTGGGAAAGAAGCTTAGGTTGAGCTTTCCATGGTTACCAGGCAAGCGGGATGGGGTGGAATGACCAAACTCTAGAAGAGGAGGAAGTTTAGGGGGTGCCTGGGCAAGTTGTGTTTGAGTTGTGCTTTGATAGGTGTGTTTTCAAAAACCTCAGAATTGTGGATTTTGCTGCTACTTCATTACCAGCCTTACAGCATCTTTAAAATGATATGGATTGAGCCTCCTTTTCTGTCCACTTTCAACTGCAGCCTGAGCAAACAGCCTGAGGAGCTTTGGGCCTCGCCAGAACTCGTGTGTCTGCCTTGGGCTAAGCAGGATACTCACTTGTTCTGTCACACTCTTGTGGAAGTTGCACATAGTAGGTTATTTCTCCTCTGGCGCTGCAAACATCAGGTCACCCACGAAGTTATGAACAAATCTTTATAGGGGGTCAGAATGCCATTTCAATGGAAAATGCTATTTCATTTAAAGAAAACAAAAGGAAAAAAATCCACGGATTCAAAGTCCATTTATAGAACAGAAAGATCTTACTTAAAAATGAATTCTGATTTATACATTTCCTTTATTTACATACTGTCAATTATGACAAGCATTGCAAGATAGAAGACCTAAGTTGATCCTTAAGAAAATATGTTTAAAACATTAGTTAAAAAAAAATAGATATTTTCCATTTTGGACAATTATTTCCAAAGTTGATTTTTTTTAAAAAACAACCCTGCTTGAGGTCATAAATATGCAGTAACAACTTATTTTAGCAAATAGGCACATTATATTGTAGGACAGAGTCTGAGTCTATTTAATGGACTGCTCATTTAGCCTAAACGCTGATGTCACTGATGAGGAATTTCTCACTGTGTCCCTTTAGCCCTTGATTCCACAGCAGCATCTGCTAAATCTGCATGTGTTTGTGGGGGGTGGTTATGTTCTAGAAGACTCCTTATAGTTTACATTTTGATCATTCTCTTAAAGATGAGAAATAAAAGTGAATAATCATAAAAAGGATGCAAAAGAAAAAAACCTCAAGCTTCTATTTTTGTTGAACAGAGCTGCTGCTCTTTCTCTAAAATTGAGGTTTTGCAGCCTGAAGGATGCAAAGGATGTTTGCAACATCCTAGCTCCAGAAACATTCATTTAAGAAAGGTTTAAAAACCAAAGCAAGTATTTTTACCTTCGCTGTTCTCAGATTTCATGGTTGATGCAGAGTAGCCAGATGTGACTGCATTTATCAGTCAATGTGAAAAGAAAGCAGTCAATGCTGTAAGCTTTTTCAATGGTTATTATAGCAAAAGTTGCATAATGGTTTCCATTCTAGCTCCCTTTTCAACCTACTGATTTTTGTCTCATTCTTCTGAAGGGAATTTTCCTTATGGTTGGTTTTCTTTGGAAACTTTGAGTAACTTAGCTCTAATATGATCAAGAATACTGCACAGAAAATGGGTGTATGGAGGCTTGCTAATTATTTTGTTGCTTGAACATCTCTTCATCATATGCAGTGGAGGGAGGGAAGCTGCAATTCCAGGCCTTTCCATATCAAGTCAGTTGGCTCTGTGTGTGTGCTACTGGGAAGTGGTGTTCTCAGCTGTGTGGTGTGATCTCCTGCAAACCATGTGCTGTACATGCAAGGCAGAGTTTCCATTTGTTTTGCTTATGCAGCTCCGGGTTATATTTCACTTTTAAAGTGATGTTTTCAATGATTATTGTCTTGTATTGGCTAGGAGTGCTGTCTTCTAGGAAATCTGTGATTTCCTGTGCCCTCTGAAGGGTTAGTAGCTGTCAGACAGATCTGAATCTTGAACTATGGGTGACCAAGCCAATCATGCAGCTTGATGTACCATTAATCAGCTGTGACACTGCTCTGAACCATCTCAAGAAAAGGAGTTACTTATGAGAAATAACAGCAACAGTGCTCATCTTTTTGAAAAAAGTCACCAGGAGAAAAATCATTAACATGGACTTCAGAGCCATTGCATTGCCTCACTCGCCTCCTTGCTCATGAACCGTGTGTCGTCAGGAACTGGATCTGAAACACAGGAAGGCAAGAATGAGATCCTCCTCCTCCTTTCCCTGTGCCTCTTTGTGAACTGAAAGGGGAAGGAGTAAGAAAAAGCGAAGAAGTGACCCCAGGTCTTGTTCAGAGAGCTGGTGGGGGGAAAGGAGGAAGGAGCTCCATAAACGCTGCTTTTTTAAGAAAATGTCATATTGCTGAGCTGTTGACCTAGGAAAACTAGGGTTTGCTTGATGGTGCTGATTGCATGTTTTTAATAAGGAATTAAATAAAGCACAGAGTAGATCCAAGGGGCAGTGTTAAGGGAGATCTGGCCATATCCAAGTTGTGAGAGTTGCTCTAAGGGGTGATGGAAATTCAATGCAGCTGGCAAAAACCAATACACCTCTATGTTATAGAATATCTTTCATACAACAAGTACTCTAAAATGCTTTATATAGTATTAAAAACAGATTGAATTTAAAGAACAGGTAATTTTGTTTATTTAAGGAAAACAAAACATAGGAGTGACCTAAAGCTGGTATAAATCAAGGACAGTTCAATTGAAGTCAAGTGGCTTACAATACAAATGCTGTAAAATACACAGGTTTATAATCTGGCTCATAATATTTTTCATTGATAATTTAGCACTTTGGCCCTTTGGAGGAGGTCAGGAAAAGGATCACTCTTTTTTTTTTTTTTATTGTATTTTATTGACTATAATATTTTCTTGCCTTCCTTTATTGGAAGGTTGAACTTTTATGTGTGTGTGTATATATATATATGTATATATATATATTCATTTTGGTTTCTTCCATCTTGTGTTTTTCGTAAATATTCTGTATTCATAGAAGTTTCAGAGACAAAAGAGAAATGAGAGGGGAAAAAAAGAAGGGGGGAAAAAGTGACTTTCCAATGCCTTCCCTTCCCCCTAAGAAAAGAAATGTTAAAAGTTTGAATCTATTTGAATTTCCTATTTGAAAGCAATTAAAATATTAATACTTCTTTATGAAAGATTTCAACACTTTTTATGCATTTTATTTTTGGTTTGGACAAAATAAGTAGTTAATAGGAAAAAATCCCTGAAAAAGTTGAATTTAAGGCTGCAAAATTGTTAAGCAAGTGAAATTAAAAGAAACTCTTTTCGAAAGGCCTTTCTAAAAGAGAAGTGTATGTGGAACATTTACGTGAAACAGGTACGAATAGTTAGAAATAGTGCGAGCTTTACTCTCTTGCATTTCTCCTCTTTATGGATGCAATTGAGACAAAAGGATGGCCAACTTTCCCTGTACCACGCAAGCTGATTTAGCCCTAAAGAGATAGTAGCGCATACATTTGTTATGAAATGCATTTTAATTATCAAATGAGGATCTAGTACTTCATTGGTGATGGGATGAGACTCAGTCTGTGCTCCTGCATGGGGTGGTTGGTCATAAATCGAGCAGGCAAAGCTAATTTTGAGGCTAGTTTGGGGTTTCTGAAGCATGCAGGAGGAGTGAGCATTGTGAACCTCCAAAAGACCTGCCTGCAGGGCCGGGGCGAGCGTGTCTCCCATTGAGTGCTGCCTTGTCACCTCCTGGCACCCGCTGACTCCCCAGGAAGGCCTGGGAATGACAGCTCCTCTGGCTGCCCGTCACAGGAAGGTTTGTGGTCGCATATGGCACAGTCAGGGCCAGGTTCAGTCTCACTAATATGTTACTTTACGAGAGATCTGCAGCGATCCTCCCCTGTGTTTCACGGCCTTTGCCACTGACTGCGGTTTTCGGGGAAATGCTTCTTCTGTTATTCTGCACAGTTGGTTGCAAAACGTGGTTTTGGGCAAAAGACTTGCATTGCTTGAAGTTGTTTGTCTGACCACAAACAAAGTACGTGAGCCTCAGTCATTCCAAACTGGGGGCACGGGCTCAGTGGTTATTTTGTACACAAGGTTTTTTTTGTAGCAGTGCAAGATATTGCAGTTATCTTCATGCTGTGATTGGAAAATAAAAAAGCTTCTCCCTTGCTCACCTCGCCACCAGAGCAGGATTTCACTGTCCAGTGAGACTGGGTCTATCAAGGATGGCCAAGCCAGACCTACCTCTATTTCCTCAGAGGTTTCCTCAGTTCACACAAGCGCATTGTCTAAAAGGTCTGGCCTTTGGGGTGGAAACCCAGCCCCTTTCCCAGCAAATTCTAGATTAATATCTTGAAATTTATTTGAAATCAACTGCCTCATCAACTTTGTACTTAGCTGAATCCAGGCAGATAAGAAGAATGAGTTTGGGCATCTGTCCTTAAATGTCTGAAAATTTGCTAGCATTACTCACTAGTTTTCTTGAGATTTATAGAGAAGTTGTATTTACAGGGACTCTGCTGTTTACATCAAGGAAGTAATTTAAAAAAATATATATTTTAAACATGACTTACAGCCCAGTCCTTTTAGAGGTAGTATGTGCCTTTTCTTTAACACCACATTTCCATTTATTTCAAGTAGAGCTGGATGATACTTGCATGAGATCACCATGTTGTATGTTTTTTATTGTCATGGATTCTCCCTGTGTGTCTCATCTGCTTATTCTGTCCTCTTTATGATCCTCCCTTATTCAGACTGAATCTGGTGGAGGCATCACTGCCTCATCTATTTCTGTTGCTTCCTCTTTTTTTTTCTTTTCTTTTTTTTTTTTTAGGGTGGTGTTCTTTGCGTTTTCTTTTTTTGTTTGTTTTTGTTTTGAGATTATCTTCGGTCGCTAAATACTAACACAATATATGGTTTTTTATTCCTCAGTGAAGCAAGCAGAAGGTGAGTGAGTGGAGGCATTTGTTCAGTGCACAAAAGAGGATGAACATGCAAGAAAGTTATAATTTTGGAGGTTCAGTATTGCTGTCACTAAAGTTAACAAACAAATCAGTAAATAGACTAAGAGTGCAGCTTTCCATGCAACAAGCTTTTTCTCCTGTGCAAACAGATGTTTGCATTAGCCTTTAGGGTTAGGGAGAATGAAATATTAGGTGGAACTAGGTTTTCGAGCGAATCCATAACAAGCAAGAAAAAGACCTGGTTTCTATCACTTTCTTGTGAAATTACAAACCAGTTTCTGATCTTTTACCGGTGTCTTCAGAAATGATCAGAGACAAAGACAGAACAGTAATTCTAATTTCCTCAAGGCTCTATAGAGAAAGCAAATGCTGTGAAGAAAGCAAATGATAGTATTTTAATTAAGTTTATTTTGTCTTCACTTCTTGCTTTCTGCAAAGCTGAGTAAAAATGAAATTTTAATTCTGCACCTAGTTTTCTGAACTCAAGTACAAATAAAAATGCATCTTTAAAATGATATGTGAGCTGCTCTCAAGCTTGAGTCAGAGTAAATGCCATCCTAGAACAGATGAAAATCTTGGAGCATGATTTGCCTTTTTAGTTGTTATTGAATAAATAACAGTCTTCTGAGAAAATAAATTATTACACAAGAAAGATGCTAAAAGAATTTCTCCACTGTAATATAGGGTTTAGTCCCTACAAACAGACCTCAGGCTCAAGCTGTGCAAAAAGATTAAGTTAATCTACTCTTCAGAAGATGCTCTTGTTTGCTTATTCTGAACATTGAAAGAGGGCTCGCTGCTAGCAAGCGCGTGAGGGACAATATATTAAAAATCTTCCCAAAGCGGCGTGGGCCCTGGTGCGTCGCTGCACAGAGCTCCTGTCCCTTTCAGTGGCCGTGGGAGCGCTCGTGGCCACCCGCACCCCAAAGGCAGGCTCTATACCTACCCCAGCGTTTCTGCCTTAGCACACAACTGCTAATTGACAAATAAGAAAAGAAGTGTTTCAATTGCATTTTTTTCTGCCATTTATAGAGACGTGAACCAAAATGAACTACAGGAGGAGCAGTGTGTCAGAAGAGGGTGAAAAATTCCCATTGATGTTCCCAGGTATGTGCTTGCTCATGCAGGAATATGTGTGTTAGCAACACAGCTACACCCTCCCTAGCTTTTGTCCCTACCCCTCCATCATTTCCCTGGGGAAGGTGAAGGGCTCGCTCCCCTGCACCAGCAGGTGCTTGCCCCACGATGTTGACTTGCACAGGTACCAGGAGAAAGCTAAGAGAAGGGCCCTACCCAGCCCCGCCAGCTCTGCACCACACAGCAGCGTTGAGACATCCCATATTTAGGGCTACCAAGAGGCACCTTTAATGGCTGGACATATTTAAGCACTGGAGTTTATGGGCTCGGGCATAACATGTGGCAGGAGTTGCGCACCAGCGCCATGCTTTGCAGCGTTGCAGACCTGGAATATTCTGTACCTCCTAGTGCTTAGGGGAGCTGCTACACTTTGCTGGGAGCTTTTCTGAGGCAGGGGAGCCTGCACAGAAGCGGGAGGTGAGCTACTCGGGCAAGCT
This sequence comes from Crypturellus undulatus, assembly GCA_013389825.1. NCBI lineage: Eukaryota > Metazoa > Chordata > Aves > Tinamiformes > Tinamidae > Crypturellus > Crypturellus undulatus. The sequence continues at coordinate 447,858 of VWPW01016628.1, forward strand.
GTGACCGCCTCCAGGCTGGACAGCCCATCAAGCTCCCACACGTGCCCAGCAGCACCAGCCTCCGCGCTGCCCGCGAGGGGGACCTCGGCACGGCAGGAGCACCACAGAGGGTGGCGAGCGCAGTTTGCAGCGGGTCCCTCCTCGGAGCGGGGGGCGGAGGGAAGAGGACCCATGCGGGAGGCTATAAAACACCAGGGGCATTGGGAGCCCGGAGCAGCCAGAGGCCGGCGTGCATCCCTCTGTCCGTCCATCGCGTGGAGGGTGTGGGCAGCGCAGGAAGCCAGACGGGGTCTGCCCGCTGCCCTGTGAGCCCGAGCGGGTGCCCAGCCCCGGGGCTTGCGCTGCCCGGCCGCTGCTGCTGGATGCCCCTTGCCCAGCGCCAGTCAGCCCGGAGGAGGAGGGGACGGGCGCTCCCACTCCCACTGGCTGCAGAGGCTGAAGCAAAAGAGAGGAAAAGGAGGAGGGGAATAAAAAGTAAAGAGAGCGAGAGAGAGGGGGAGAGAGAGAGGGAGTGAAAGAAAACTAAACCCAGCTTTTGCCGGTGCTTCTTGGATTGGATCTGGTTTGAGTTTCCTCTCTGCTGGCTTGTGCAGCGTTTGAGGAGGAGTGGGGGAAGTAACGAGCTCACTCTTCTTCTGAAGCTTAAGCGAACGTGCTGGGTGACAGTGCTCGTGGGGAGCTACCCCGGGCGCAGTTGCCTCCTAGCCTGTTGCTCTCACTTACTAAAGAATTTCCTGGACTTCTCAAGAACCTGGAGGAAAAAGCCATCACTGCACAGATCCAATAGTTGTTCACTGCCTATAGACTTGACATCTTTTTTTTCCTGGGGGATTTTTTCCCCTCTGTCTCTCAGAACAGCAGTTCCCTGTGTGTGTGGCATTGAAACCCATTGCTTTATTAACAGCTCTGGGAGATACTTTTTAATTTTTTTTGTGCTCTTTTGTTTTCTTTGCCTTAAAAAAAAAAAGAAAAAAAAAAAAGATAATCCTTCTGGGGGGAGGGGAGATGATCCTGCTGATGTGGAATAAGTGCTCCTGCTGTCTCCTCTTACTAGCCGCGGTCCTGATCGTGGAGAGCTCCCAGCTAGACAGCTCCAGCTCCAAGGTGAACTCCATCAAGTCCACCCTGATGGGGGAGGCTCCAACTCAGGCAACCAACAGATCTGCAGGCATCCACCAGGGACTAACGCTTGCTAGCAGTAAGAAGGGCAAAATGCTAGAGCAGATGGGAAAGCCTCCAAAGCACTATCACCGGCAAGGAGAGGTAGGACACTGCCGAACTGCATGAGTCTGTCCCTCTGTCGCTACGCGCATTGATTGTTAGTCCCCTTCTCCTGTTCTCTTTCAAAGTTTTTTTTATTAATTAAATTAATTGTCTTCATCAGGGTTGTCTGGAACAGTATCATGTTAAAATAGAAATTAAGAGCTGGGCATGTGGAAGTAAGAAGATTTTAAAACTTTTTTCTCCGTGGGATTGCTAATTGGTAAAAGAAATAGTAATTAAAAAAAAAAAAAAAAAACCCTTTAGCATCTCTGCTTGGAATCCTTCAAAAGATTGCTGGAAATAAATTGCATGCTAACTCTTCAGGCACTAAGTCTGTCGAATTTGAATAGGCAAGTAAAATTTGAGTCTAAAATGATACTGTGTTTCCAGTGGTGAAATGAGTTTGCTTTTAGAAATCATACCTAGAAAGCTGATCTATGCTGTCTTCCTCTCTGAAAGAGTAATGGGAAAAGTGAAAAGGTATGCTGTCCCAGTGGGCATTTCAGGGCATGTTTATTTTCAGGGCATTTTTATTTGCTAAAATAAGACAGAAAATAAATTCTAGATTTCTTGCCTGATGTATGCGCTTGTGGTTGTGGAAGTTTTGCTTGATCATGTCCACTTGAGATAAGCAGAGAATCAGTCTTCAGTATGTGGGAAGAAAATTGAAGTGGGAAGTAAAAAAGATAAGGTTATAGAAACTGTATGGAAAAAGGACTCTAACTTGCTTGTGAATTATGTAGCCTTCTTTCCCTTCTACTCCGCTTGGATTCTTGGGTGTTTGCAGAAAATTTGCTCCTTTAATTGCCTTTGTGGAAAACTATAAGCCAGTATTTGAAGGCATCATCTTCCCTCTCAAGTCTCAATTTGGATGGTGTGAATGCTGTGTGTTCTGGTGTTGAAAGAGCTATATTCTGACTTGTTCAGACAATATAGATTTTATACTATGGGGCATTATTAGTACTTCCAAGTACAGCTGCTTTTTATAAACAACAGACACTGCAGCAGCAAGGGAGCTGCCAACATTCAGCACTAGAATGGCAGAAAAAAAAATCTGCCTGCCTGAAGGCATTGCCTACACTTTCCTTAAAGCAGTGAAGAAGAAGCTGCAAATTCAAGCAATGCGCTGAACTCGCTTAAGCGTTTCACGTTAGTCCTCTGGTAATTGGATATTATCATTTGAGGTTGTGTGCATGCATAATAACCATGGTACTAGTTTGGGGGTTTGTGTGTGAGAAATTTGGTTTTAAACTCTTCCAAGCTTTCTTTCCCTAGCCACTCGATTGCTTTATAATTCATCCAAAATTTGGTCGCCTCTCCTTACCTCTGAGCAAAGTTTAGTAACAGATGCTGTGGCAAAGTTTCATATTTCTAAAGCACTATGCTCCTTCCTAGTGCATGTTGTAGTAATTACTACACCTTGAGGAAATACAGGAGCACGGAACACGTTCATGTGCGTTCTCCTTAGGTTGTTTTCTATTTTCTGTGGACTTGCAAAGAGCAGAGCGCAGCGCTGTCTCCCTCGACACGTTATCTCAGCCTTATGACTTGTGCAGGTACCTGTGGGGTCAGGCACTGCCCAGCCCCAATCCTGCTGTGCAGTATTAGTCCTGCGGGAACTGTTGCTGCCTTGCACTATGTGCGACATCCGTATCGTGTGTGCACAGACCACGCTGAGAAAGATCCATCATGATGTGCCTGGCTTCTGGAAAGGACCTTGCAGTGCCCACAGGATTTGCCCCTTTCCTCCTGGCCCAGGCTGCGTGCAGTGACTGGCATGAACGTAGAGGTTCTCTGCAAGTGCTGGTGTGCGCATGGCAGCAGGGCTGTTGCAGGCTTTGCAGCACCTCACTTGTAGTGGGGCTTGTAGCACAAGCTACGAGCTTGTGCTCATACAGTTTTCCTGGGAGGCTCTTTTTGCCCTCCTTCCTTATGCAACCCCCTGGGAGAACCAGGGCACTGCGGAGCAGACCTCACCTCCTGTTGTGGCTGCGACTCCATTGCCCTTGTTGCTCAGCCTCGTGCCAACACAACCCGTGAAGGTGTCTCATGCACGCAGTCGAGATACGTGAGTGCAGCTTGAGGCGTCTACTTGAGACAAGGCTGTTAATGCAGAACTGCAGTAAAAGAAGCGTGGGGGTTAGTCTTGGATGCTGCTGCAGCTAGAGCTGGCGTGGCTCTAGCTGAAGGATTGGTAAGCCACTCCATTTCTTAACAGTGGGGGTCACACCTCAACTAGCCCAGGCTGATATTTTAACAATTCTCTTTTATAACTGTACTCTTACTAGATCAGTACTCTCTTGTTTAGGCAATAGGACATCGTGCTGAAGTCTTGTGTGGTGTTTGTGCTAAGAACAGAGCTACCTGCAGTGCTTTTACTTCCAAAACAACCTTCTACCTTAGTGGGATGTGAAAAATGGAAATACCTTTTATTTATTTATTTCATAATATTAAATACTAAGCTTATTGTCCTATTTACAGATAGGAAATAATTTTATTAAGGCCTAAGGCATAAAAAAAAGGAAGTTAGAGGACTTTCCCTAAAACCATTGAAAGGGCCATGAGCCGGCAGCCTCATGGCTGGTAGCCTAATGTGCTTTCAGAATGTTTCCTAAATACGTGAATTTAATATTTTCAATTACCCAGACTGGGAGCAGCTTGGAATCCTTTAATCAGCAATAAATCAGTAGATACGGTGGCTCATGGCTTATCTGGTGTGTTGATACATTTCAACTGATAGTTACGGTGCTTCTGCCCAGAAATGGAAGATCCAGGGCTCCCTTCTCAGGCAGTGTTTCAGCTCAAATTAAAGAAAAAAATTCATATGAGCAAAGCAGGCGGATCCAGCTTGCTGGAGGGACAGCCAGGATAAATGTGAATTTGAGTACAACTTACATTTTTATGTCTTTCTGAGGAATATTATTTATTTCTGTTCTTATTTCCTTTACTGCCTTGGATCAGCAGAGAATGAGCAGTCCTGATGTGCTAAATCGGGGAGATTGTAGCTGTACTTTCACCATCGCTCCCGTTTTCCACCCTTTGCAAACTGTTAATGTCTTGCCCTTTTCACAAAGAATCCTGAAGTGCTTACTGCATTTTCACAAGGGGGAAAAATGTAGGTGTATGGAGAGACCTGTTCCCACTTCATCTTTAAGGGGCTGATTGTTCTTATGTCGTCCACCAAAAGAAAAGAGCAGGATCAGGCTTAGCAACCATTTTTAGCTCAAGGCTCTCAGTGAAGTCGTACATCCTTTGAGGTGAAAACTGCTCAAAAATAAGACCATATGGCCTTATAGACCGTGGTGTGATGCTATAGGCCAGCGGTCACCAGTTTCCCATAAAATATTGTTTGGGAGGAATGGCCTTCAAGGAGTAGCTAATACCTCAGCTTCTCAAGGACCTTGTTATGGATTTATCAACTCTCCAGATAAGTAAAATGGAGTGGAGTCATAAATGAAGAGTGCCAGATAAGCAGAAATAGCAAGTCATTTATGTGTCAGGTACCGCTAGCACTGTGCGGGAACAAGCTCTGCTCAGGGACTCCGTGGGGAAGGGGAAATCCCACATATCATAGCTGTGATCAGAAGTTTTGGCCCTTCCACTAATTCCTGTTTGATGGAATGCAGCATTTCTGATCACCTTTCTCATTCCTTGCTCTGCTCCCCTCTCCCCTTCTTCAGTTCCAGGGTCACCTCTCCCTAAGTTGCGTTTAATAATCTGGTAGGTTGAGACATGTCAAAATTTATATCCCCTCCTGCAATCCTGGCTAGATGTCCTTCTCCTGGCTCTTTTCCTCTTGAGTCCTGTTTTTCTTTCCTTTTGCTGCTGAGTAGCTGGTCGGGTCTGTGAGTCCCACCGGGACCATCCCTCCTACTTCCCCCCAGGCGCTGCAGGGAGGTAACGGGGAGGAAGGGAAGAGCTGGGGTGGGAAAGAGGAACTGGCATGACTGTGTGTCTGGATGAGAGAGAGCGAGTGCTATGGAAAAGGAGAAGCTGGGAAAAATTACAGCGCTGGAAAGTCCCGGCAGGCAGCTATCAGCTAAGCCTTGGTGTTTCAAATGCATTTGGTTTACTTTTAAAAAGAGCCTTTTAAAATTCTGTTTCACCTTGAGCTAGAAGACTGAAGCCTGTAGGAGCCAAACCAAAACAGCTTTAATCCGAAGGGCTGGGTTGGCACGGGTCAGCCGGGCAGCACCGCTGTGCACGTGTTCCTTGGGCAGGACATGGCTCCCTGCAAAGACTTGGGAAAAATGCTCGGCCGATGCTCCGTAGCAAGTAAAACAGCATGGTGTGGAGTAATTGTCTGCAGTGCCCTCAAAGTGGTACAATAAAATGCACCAAAGACACCAAAAATGTAACCACAATATCTCCAATAGCTAGCAATGAAGGCAATATAAATTATTTCTCCACGGGATTAAAAGTAATTTAATTAAAATACCTCAAAGCTATATCCAGCACCAGCTTTTAAGTAAATAAATAACCAGGCAGAACTGCTGAATCGGCAGAGGTCACCGGAGAATGTGTTCCTCGCTCTTGTTGTTTGTTTCAAGGAATGTGGGAGACATGCTGGTTTACTGGCAGCAGTCTTGCTAAATAGCTGAGCGGCCTGTCTCATGGTTGCAAAAATGGGACACTTAGTATCACTGCCTTCCTTGGGTCTTGCTTGGGGTGCCCTCTAATTGCAGCTGTTATTTGACTCCTTAATGCAGAGCCAGAGCTCCCATGAAATGACTCTACCAAGATGATTTCCTATTAACGTTGTTGCAAGAAGGCCTAGAAAACTTGCAGGGCTCCGATGTGCTGCTCGGGGAGGGCTAGTTTCTGCCTGGGAAGTCTGACAGCGGCGTCGATGGCGAACACAAAGGATGGCGAAGCATGTTCCTGTCTTGCCCTCAGAAAAGGGCTCTGATTAACTCATTATGTGCGAGTAGCTGATGCTTTGCAGATGCACAGTATAGCACAGGTTTAATTTTGATTTTAATTATCTTGGCTCCAGATATGTCTTGCAAGCACTTCATATCTCACAGTGTGGCAGTTAAGCCTCAGTCCTTTCAGAGTTGTACTTAAAAATGCCTCACCCTGGGAATGTAGCTCAGGAGGATTTTTTTTTTTTTTTCCCCTTTTTCTACTTTTCCCCTCCCAACCCTATCTTCCATTAGTTCCTTTGCTCTTTGGGTTTTGTGTATATTTCTTTTCTGAAAATCCTGATTTTTCAGTGCTATGTTCTGGTATCTCTATGTTGAAACCAACTGCTAAGAGCTTCACATCCATGGAAGCACAAAAGGTGTTGTTTGCCTGTTGCTTTCACATGAACTCTGATTGCAGAAGTCTTTAATTTTATTGGAAAGCACAAATATTCATCTCTTCTTTGCACATCCTATACTTGATTAAAAAGATTATGGGCATTCACCAACTGCCGCTTTTCCTCACAGCCAGTTTTTCCACTTTTGTCTTTTTGCTTGAAGTGCAGATCTATTTTCATGTAACATTTCATGGAAACGAAGCAATTTTCAAATTGCAATGAAATGTGAAAATACATGAGTTTGGGAGAATTTCAAGTTTATTGCAAAAATATCTGTGTTACATGTATGTTACAGCTTAGAGAAGTAGCCTGAACAGATACCCCCAGTCATACCAAATGACCAAAGAACAGCAGTTAAGGCAAAATAATTGACTTGTTCATTTTGGTTGCAGTTTTGTTGGGACTGACTTTTATCTCACAAGAAACTTGTGTCCATACAGGAACAGAAGTGCTGATACAGAAATGAACGGGTGTAAACATGGAATAGGAACATGGAGCTTACTCATTTAGTATCTATTTTATTCTTACTATAAAGACAGGGCCATGCTGCAAAAAAAGAAAAGCTTATGAGTTACTCATTCCTTCCCCTCAAAGTGCATAAACACAAGGTTCAGCCCTTGGGCCTTTGTTAAAGCCTAAGCTTTGATATAATTGAATTTTCATATGCATGTAGGAAATCTTGTGGAAAAAAATCCCTTATTTATTTTCCTTTCGCAGAGCAGGGTAGTCTCCAGAATTATTTCTTTTACCATGTACTCCTATGCAAAACAGTGTGGCTGTTGAGGACAGCCTGCAGAGATCCTACAGCTTGATCATCTGCTGCAAAGCGAGGTGCTGGGGCAGAGGGAATCCTATGTACATAACACTAACAGAAATGCAAAATGCTAAACCTAACTCAGCTATACTTATCTTATGTCAGTATGTTTTCAAAAACCATCAGAACAAATTAGGCTCTGCCAAAAAAAAAAAAAAAAAGTGTTTTCACAGTGTTTTCTAGGGGCTGGGAAAGGTGACAGAAGTATGAGAATTCATTCTTTTTTCGAGTCTTTCCTGTATGAGAGTGTAAATGGCTAAATTCAAGCTTTGGGTTTATTCCTAGTAATGAATGAAAACTTGGTTTTGGAGATTTCCACTGGTACAAATGAAGTGAGAGGGTTCCTATCCCTATCCAATGGAAAGCCATATGAGCAAACAAGCATGCAAATCACCATTTGGAGAGAAATCTCCCTACGTGGCCATTTCCCCTTTCAGAGGTAGAGAGGACACCAGTTTTCCTTACTGGAGAAAGAAAGTGTTGCAAATTGTGATTGATAGCCAACCTGCTGCCTTCATGAGAAGAGCAGAGGGAGGGCCCATGGTGAATAAAAGGAGGGGATGGTGGTAAGACTGGAAGGAAGGAGGGGAGCAGGCGTCTCCTGCGTATGGCTCGGAGAGCAAGGGCAGTGTCTGGCACAGCTGGGCTGTTATCTGGTGCTAAACTCACTGATGTTTGGAGGCAAGCAGGCCTGGCATTGTTACTCTTCTCTTTGGGGTGATCATTTTATTAGCTCTCTGGGATGGTAGAAGCCGTAAAAACAGCCTGGACCCCATATGTTTCATGTATTTAGCAGTGTGAGAGTTTTACCAGACTTATCATTCTTAAATTCATCAGCTCATCATCCGCTCAGGTAGTAGGAGGGATACTGCATAGCTCACGTAACCAGTCACGTGCCATAATGAGCGAGGAAAACCTTATGGGATCAGCAAGATTGAGAACTGCTCTCCTAGGCCTCTGTTCCTGTGCACTGACAGCTCCAGGCCAGCCTAACGCGCACTTGTGCAGTGCTCCTAAGGAAGCAGTTCAGCCAACCCCAATGGTGGGGGAGAGGGTGAGTGTCGGCCACCACGGCACAGTGGAAGGGACCGGGAAGACCATGAGGTCGGCAGCCTTTCCCCAGACATGCTCTGTGGGGGAGCGGGGCTGATGCTGTCTCGTGTGTTGGCAATGTGCTTGCTCAGGGGAAATGCCTAGCAAAAGTTAGGCTTAAACTCTGGTTGAGGGCTAAACTGCTGAGCTTGATAAAATGTTTCTGGGCTTGTTTAAATAAATGCAGGGCTTTTAACGTGCTTTTCAGGATGCGCTTGTAAATCTCAGGACTTGGTTTTGGTCCCTGTTGCTACCTTCCAGACCCCCCAACTTCCACTCCACACCAAGCCAAAATCCTCCAGAAAATATTTTCTAAGGATGTCCTGCAACAAATTACAACTGAATTTCAGTCTCAATTATTTTGTATTGCTAAGAGGACAAGTGACCAAATAAATCCTTGCATTGTGGCACTCTGGGGCCAGCATGAGATTATTGATAAGGAAGGCATGATCCCACTATTCCTTTACAGAAGTGACAATAATTGTAGAGAGGATGGGAAGCAGGAATGGCAGGAATTCCCTACTGCATAGGGAATAAGAGCTTCTAATTATTGGAACTGCATGGATTTAGTATTTGCTAGATAGTGCAGAGTTTTGAAAAGATGTCAGATATAGGAACTTGGGCCTTCTCAGCCTTTGTGTTTATGCACATGAAAATGGTGGTCAGAGTATTGCTAGACATAAGTGTAGCGACAGGAATGAATCAGAAATTAGAAGACTTTTTATAATTTTTGCTGGTGCGAAAAAGCCCAAGAGTTTGCTTTGCCTTTGGGTTTCACTCGAGGTGGAGCAGAAACAGGCCGGGGAGGTGAAAAGGGAATGGTTCCCTGGCAGTTGGAAGAATGAGTCTGAAAGCTTGCGGAGTCTTTTCCTATGTTTTTATTTTATTTTATTTTTTTCTTACTTGCCAACCTGGGAAGCATGTATTTACCTCTCTGCTTGCCAAGGATTTTACATGGCTTTATCAATAAATATCTGCAGAATGTTTAAGAGCCTTCCTGAAAAGAGGTGCCCAATGAGTAGAAGTTCACTTGAAATGCAAGAGGGGACTTCTGTTGCTAGGGCATTTCTATGATTTCAGAGTTTAAAATTGAGGGTGTAAAATTAATAGCCACTCTGCAATCTCAGGGCAGGTTAATTTCCAATGAGCTCAGTGGCCGCTTGCCTCCTTCCCTAGATGGGTTGGGCTGCCCTTCCCATCCCACCTCCCAGCCTTGGCTGTGGGTTTTGTTTGGTTTATCCCAGCCGCAAGGATGGTGCCTGTTCATAAATGCTGTCCCTGTACGCTGCCGCCAAGGGTCGATAAGAGTCTCTAGCAGGCACACACGTGTGCAGCAGGTGTGGCGGGAACTCCTGAACTGTTTATGAGCGCACAAAGCCCCACGAACAAAGAGGGCAGAAAAGAACGTTGTCATTTTAAGGAAAAATATGTTTTAAGGCCCTGTTAAAAATAAAGCCAAATAGGAACAGCAAATGGGCTGCAGATCGTTTGTGTAGCAGGGATTAGCACTGTGCAAATCCTTCATTCTTCTGAACAGACGTGTGCCAGAGCCGGGCCAGACTAGCCAAGATACCATCCTGGATACAGGGGATCTGCTTTTGGGCTGTTGTCTCGGTGGGTTACCTACAAAATCCACCTTCAGTGGCAACAAATGGAGGGAGAGGAGAATAGCATTGTCCTGACAGATAGAAAGGCTTTAGATGAGCAGAAGTGAGTTCGTACATGGTGCTAACAGGTATGTAGTGCACTTCAGCCCATTGTGGGGAAGGAGTCAGGACTGATGGGTCAAGGCTGGGGAAACGTGACAGAACAGGCTGTGTTCTAAAATGGCTATGCAATGATATTTTCAGTTATTTGGGAACAGCTTTTGGGGAATGTCCTTAAGGGTGACAATTTAGCATCCACTGAAGTGATGTAACTCGCTTCCCTCCAGCAGTGTTTCCCAGCAGAAGCACCAAAAAAATGTAGCCACAGACTCAAGGTCACACAGCCAAGGAGTGCTGCACTTAGCTTCCTTACTCTACAAAAGGTAAGGAATTGCTCCTCTTGCCCAAGAGGAGAAGTGCACTTCTGCCCAGAGAGCTATCTCAAAGGTTACTTGTATGGATAGGAGCCTAAATAGCCTGGAAAACTTTGTCCTGACTACTGAGTTGCTTCTCTGAGAATTAGGCTCTGCCCTTACGAACTGGGGTTGTTGCCTTTTCCAAGCAGGAGGGAATTTCAGCTAAAAGGAAATGAGGAGGCTGAGGCTCCCTTGCTCTTGTCTTTAATCACCTATACCAAATAATCAGAACTGGGTCATTGGAATAATTTGTTATTATTACATGAAAACTTAAATCAGAATAATTTATGTTATCACTCAGTAGTGATTTAATTATATGAATGATGTGTAACGTATCTGTATTTATTGCACCAGATACAGCTCTTCTGGCCCTTTTGTACTGATTTCGCTGTCCATCCAGAATAACTCTTCTGCAGCATAAAACTGGAGGAGGATGCAGAGATGTTGCAAGCTGAGCTGTAACGTTTCTCTTTAATGAGCCTCTTCCTGACCCACCCTATGTAAAGCAGTTGACACATCATGTGTTGTGCAGCTGGGGCGACTCCACTGGCACACGCATCCGACACATGAACCTACCGACTCCAGCCTCTTGGAAGCACTGGATCCATGCTGTTCTCCGGGGATGTGTCTAAGTCATTTCCCAGATATCATGGCTATAGCAGCGGTAGGAGCAAAAGCCGAAGTGGAATTCCCTAATTCAGATGTAGCTGATTCTGTGAAAATAGATTGTGCAAGAGAGACCGACACTGCATTTCTGGAATTGATTTCCTCTCTTCCCGGTTTGACCTCCAGTGCTCCTTTTGGCTGCTGGTCAGCATTCGGGTCTGCACTCGTAGCCTCTCTGTTCGTTTGCCTCGCAGGACTAAGCAGGGCTTCTAAGATGCATCCACTTAAGCTTGAATTTTACTTCTCAAGCAAAGGGCGGGAGAGCTGGGCGAAATGCTGACTGGAGGGGCCATGTTTCAGTGGTGCTGTGATAGCGGTGGCTTGAGCAGGCAGGCCTGGCTGCCAGTGTGGCCCCCAGCATGTGCCGTGGCTGTAAGTCTCTGTGCTTGGATGAAGGGAAGACACTGACCATTTGTTAGTAAAATTTCACACAGTTTTTACTTTTGATCTTCTTCTGTCCTAAATGACCCCTATGGCAGGAAATTGATTTAAATGGTAGCTACTAGAAAACATTTTGTGAACATTTGCTTCTTCTCAAGTTTATTTTCACAGCATGTTTCACCTGAATATTTTCCAGAAAAAAAACCTCAAACATTCGGCTTTTCTGATAACATGTGCTAGGCTGAAGTTTCCTTCTTCCTTCCAGACCACCTCACAAAACAGTGCTCAAATATTCAGCCTTAATGCTATTTATAAAGGTAACAATAATACATAAAAACATCACTTTCTTATAAGGCAACCAACAGATCAAGATCAAACAAGGTTTGCCAGCATTTTTGACAAACTGCTTGCCGCTGCTCTTCACGTACTCAGGTGACGGCTGCAACAGCTCAAGTGAAAAAACTTCAGAGAAACTAAATTTCCAGGAGAAGATGCATTTCAGGTTAATAACTGGTTAGAGGCAGAAAAATAATCAGGAGGAATAGGCAGGCTGCTTTCACAGAAGATAAAAAGGGCACAGATGATCGACTGTACTGGTAGCTACTAAATATACTGCTAAAACTGTTGGTATCCGTAAGATGCTGTTTGGTGAAGCCAGGAGAATCTGGGAGGGGAAAGAAACAGTCTGATTTTTTTATTATTATTATTTTTCTGAGTATTTACAACCAGTGGAAAACTGCCTGGGCACTTTGATCCACTGTGGCAACTTCTCTGTTCTTAGGTATTATATCATTAATTCATTATTTTTATCAGCATCACAAATAACCTAAAATAGCTGGTTGCATCCTTCTGTGAAGAACGTTAAGTCTGTGATTCCCTGTAGGGCTTCACTTGGTCTTGTTTGTCTCAGTCAGAGTGCACACAGGTGATCTTCAGTCAGTCAGGTCTTTAAGTACCTTATTGGACTGGTGTATTGGATCTGAGCTGGTGGCTGCAGATTTCTGTATCTTCTCCAAGGTCCACTGAAATCAGGGAAAACCTTCATGACCCTCAGCTTGGGTTTTTTATGCAGAGACCTCTCTAGACTAAACATTGAATATTCCAAGGAGATCAGTGCAGCGCATGGAAAACATGACTATGGAGAAAAGGAAATGGAAAAAAAGGAAGCAATAGACAGAGAAGCTTAGGAGAGATTTACAAAATATGTAGCATGCACAAGTAGGGCAGTGACTTTTCAAAGTATTGCTATCATTTAGTCAGCTAAAAGTAGTACCTTTTTCAAGTCATTTATCACTCAAAATGAAAGGGATTGGATTTTTGTTTTTTTTTTTTATTCTTTTTTCTGTGTGTTTGTTACTTCTTCAAGGTTTTTTTGTGCTCAGAGGTAAACTATTCCCTCTCAAATTGTTACACATAAAGTTGAGTACCTTTGTACACTATTCAGGTTTCATAAGTACATCCTGCAGCTTTGTTGTGAATTGACTTAAATTTGCTGTCAGATGCTTTTCCAGTTAGATGAGCAGCCTGGCTTTTCCAGTTGGGCTGCCTGCACTTCCCATAGGTTGCAGCCAGGAGGTCACTTGGAAACCACCCCTGATGTGGTGTGTGACATGGTAGTAGAAATAGTGTTTTGCTCTTTGCATCCTGTCACTGCAGTATTGCTATTGTTGATAGAATGAGCAACTGTGCAGACTCTTTTGAAGAATTTTGTGTGCATTTGTGATGACATTTCCTAGCTTAGGTATGGTCCAAGGGACTTGGTTACAGACTGTCTTAAAAAAGACAAGACATTAAAGCACTGCTGACTTAAGTGCCCAAGCAAAGTAGAGGAGAGTATCTTTCTACAAAGGTCTATGGATATGAGGGCGTATGTCAGCATGGATGTACGTCAGACTGGATGAAATGGAGCTTGTTTTGATGGCTGGATTCAACAGCGGACTGGTTCCTTCAACAGAGTAAATGCAGCTCTCGATTCACCTGTTAGTGGAATTTCATCTTTTTTAGAGTAATGCTTGTCTACCAAATGACCAGCTATGGTAAGTTGGTGGCACTGATGCCAAAACCTCGCCATGGTAAATGATCTGAATTTCCCCATTACATGCAAATGCTTTTCTCTGGGGCAAATACATTTAGGAGCTCAAGTATTTGAAGGCTGTTAACACAGATGACCAACCCAAAAGTTTACACAATAGGAAACAGTATTTTTAGAGAAGATGCAGATGAAACTAATACGGAATGGTGTTAAATGTCATAAAGTTTAATAGGAAGTACACTGGTTGAAAATGGTACTTTTTGAATAAATATTCCTCTAAACAGTAGTTTTTCTAAGTTTGCTTTGGAGATATTTTGTTTTAAAATATTCAAACCTAACATATTTTCCACTTTTGGACTTCTGTTTTTGACAGAATATTACAGTTCCAGTATTCCTGGAAAAATAAGAACTTAATGAGTGCACTAAATTCTTAAGAAACAGGAAAAGGGAAAACAAACAAAAAAGGTAATGGAAACTGCAGAATTTAACCTTTTTCTTTTTCCTTTTTAATCTATCAAAGAAAAAAAATGTGTAATATTCAGTATTAGTGATTCTAAGCAGCAGCTTTCACAATTTACTGCAGTTACGAAGGGTATTTGCTTTGTGGACCTGCATTTGCTCTTGTATTCATTTTCTGTCCTTCTCACCTTTCTCAGCTGAGAAGCAACCTTGGCACGGTTGATTCCAACTCCTCTGTCTCTTTGTGGTCTTCTGTTATTCACTTCAGGCAATCCTAAATGTGGAGAAATCTAAGCTTTCTGGCCTCAGAATTAGACTGCAGCTCATCTCCTCTGAGATCTTAGAAAGGGGGGCAGTGATTCCCAGTTCGCTGAGATGCTGAAGCTCATCTAACCTGGCCTTGTGTTTGCTAGACTGCTGCACTTGCTGACTGGATGCTTTTCAGCAGTAGAAATTGGTGAGTTCAGCAGTGTGTGGTGCCCCCCCGAGCAGACAAACATTTTCCACCAACATTTTGAAGTGAGTAAAAATACAGATAAATAATCTGAGACTGAAAAGAGCTTATTCACCAAACATTGGTAAAGCAACTCTCCAGTAAAAATAAATGTTTGGCAAATGATCTTTCATTTGAAAATTGGATCCAGATTTTTACAAATGGAGAAGGGTGAAGACCTGTGTAAGATGTAGGAAAGTGCAATTGGTTTATAAACTATGTTGCCACAAGGTGATATACAATGTCCTGCACATGGAAGAATCCAGGCAAAAAGCAAACTTTGTCAGAGGACTTGAAATAAGAGCACTGTGAACTCTTTCCTTCATATATACATATATATGTATGTATGTATGTATAACGTAGTGTCCCTGAGCTAGTTCAGGTCTATGCAATTCGGGACAGAGCTACTTGGCAACATAGTGTTTTAAATTTGAAGGTTTCTTTGAAGGAAGATGGGGAAAGCATTATGCACTGATTGCTACAAAGAAAGAAAAAAAAAAAACTCAAGCACAAAAGGAGAATTTCACAAAAGTCAGGTACTCTGTTCCCTGCTTGTCTTTTGTCCTAATGTAGCTGTTAGTGTAAGTGCCCTGTTATTTTCTGGATAGTCTCCTTCCATGAGGAAAAAGCATTTGTGTCAGCCATGGAGCTGAGCTCATTATTATAAAGCACAAACGAAAAGGAAAAGGACAACAATCCCTTCCATTTGTAAAAACAACCCTAAAGGATAACGATCCCATTAAAAAGCAGTGGTATCTCTGCCATCTTTTCAAGCCACCATGTATATTTGAAAGCTAAGTATCTAAGTATTTTTTTTACTAAAAATAAAAACCAGTGTAAACCATATTACCTTGGAAAACCTAACTGTCCACAAAATGCACTGATTTTGTACCCCTATGTAAGTTCTCTAAATTCAAAGGGGCAGCTGATTCATAGCACACATACTAAAACCCCTCTAAACCTCAGCAAGACAATATTTGTAAGTGTGTGGAGTTTATAAAGAGCTAAATCTAATATCTTTGTCCTGTGGTCTAAGGTGAATATATGTTCCAATAGACTATACTGCTAATAGACTAAGCAAATGATCAGTCAGACTGTAAAAAAATGATTTACAAATCGTGAATAAAGCATTTCTAGCTGTAAAGTCATTTAGGTATTATAGCCAGGGAACAAATAATTCTAGTGATGGCACAATAAGGAGCATATCTGTGGCTTTTCTACTGCAATAACTTGCCTTATTTTGCAACTGCATTTTTTTTTTTAATTTATCTGGCTTAGAATTAGTCATACATATGTGCACACATACTAATGCTAATTGTGGTAGGTGGATTAAATAGGATGGTTATAATTTAGTTTCTGTTTTTTTTTGCCCATAGCCTTTGATTGTTTTTACAATTTTGATCACCCGGAAAAAGGAAAAATATTATAAAAGAGCATATTTCTGAGAAGTTTGATAAATACACTAAATACTCAATTCCTGTTTGGGGCGGGTAGCAGGGGCAGGGAAGGAAGGGGAAGAAAACAAAAAGACACCAAACAAGCTTGCCTCACCTGCTTCTCCTGTAAGTATTTATCATGGCAGATGTGACACAGCCTAATAATCAGGGATCTGAGCCAGATCTCAGCGACCATTTTTGTAAAGTTTTACATTAGCTGGGATTGCCCACGCAGTGTGTTGTCCTCGTCTCCCTCAGCTTTGGGGCCAAATATTTAACCATGATGGCTGTAACGCCAACTTGCTTTGCCTGCGGCTGTCTAGCTGGGGGTTGCCCTTAGTCAGAATATGAGACCAAGCTGGAAACTGCAGTTAACGCTTATTCATCCCAATCACCTTCTGCTTGGTAATGTTAAGGATAGGATTGATACAACAAAGAAATGTCCAGTTATCGTGCAATGTTGTGGCCCACAGGGTGAATGTGTTTGTGCAGTATGACATAGGGAATTTTAAAATTAAACCAAGGAAATGGTAATCTGTATAGTTGTTGTGTGGTACTAAGAAAATTATAAATCTGTTTAAATAACTTTTTTTTTAATATCCTTCTAGGAGAATCTAAATCCCGTATTTCCCAACAACATGAATGCAGTAGCATTTGAACACTAAGCGAGAGAGGTTTATCGTGCATATGGTACCTATTTGAATTTTTAAAATGTCTAATTTCTGCTGTGGAAATGGAGGCCAGCTTCAGTTATTTATTGTGGGATGCAGGAGGAAATCATGACCCTTTACAGGGACACTTCAGAATCCCCGCACCATCCAGCCATTTTTCTCCTGTCACACCTACTTAAATTTTCAAAAAGAAGCTTTAATGTATTGAGTGTGCTCTGGATCATACTCGTTCCTGAGCGCTTATGACAGCTTTCAGAGATTGCTGGTGGCTCCCAGTAGATTGTAATTCTAGAAACAGGAGCCTGATGCTAAGCATCACCACCTGTTCTCCATTATTTTCCTTCAGAAGAAAACAATGCAGGGATAAGATTACATTCTAATGGAACCCATTTTCACTAAATAGGTACATTTGGTCACATGTAATTTGGTGCACCATAAAAGAAAAAAAAAGAAAAAGAAAATAGTGCGCTGTTTTCAAAAGCAAATAAAATTTAAATGAAGAGTTTCCTAAGTATGTTAACTAAACCCAATTCTTCCATGGCAGGTATATCAATATGCAGCATGTAAGTAAATACAGATCCCTTGTTGGAATAGCAGTGTTTTAAATTTGATTTGTTGACATATCCTAAAAGACTCTGGACCTCATTCAGCTCTTGTAAATCCAGTGCAGGTCTAGATTTGAACCTTTCTGATGTTTTTGCTGGAAGTGCTATTTTTTGCTTAGCTTAGAAAAATACAGGTCTTATCTCTAACAGCTTTTGCTGCTGCCTCTCAATAGAAATTGTAAGTATAATTATAACAATATTTGCAAATCATATACTTGTATTTTGCTATTATTTTTCACACATCAGTACTGTCCTGTTATATCCTTCCTCAGAGGATATGCACATGCATTCATGTGCATATATCTAAATAAGTGAAGGAATTTGAAAAAATGTTATCATCAGTAAATATGTGCATAGTTTCAGGGTGTGTGTGCAAAGGAGGTGGTAGGCTTTTCAAGCACGATAGCATACGTATGTCATCTTCTGAAATACCAGGCATGGTTATAACGTCCATACAGCATCTGTGCAAGACAGTGTGACTCATACTAAGTAGTGCTTTTTGGAGGAAAGTGTCCCTGGAGGCCAGCAGTCCTGTGTATGGATACAGACCAGTCACGAGTGAGGGACCAGAAGCTGGTTCTTACCTGTTCTTGTTGTTGTCATTCCTTTTGCTGATGCTATTCCCAGAGCTGCTGTGGGGGAGAGGAGGAGAAAGGCATATTTTTTTTTTCTTCCTCCTTATGCTGCTTGTTGGCTCTGTGTTGAGAGTCCTCAACTAGTTTCTGTAGTACAGTTTCTTCCAAACTCTTAGGTTTTTGGTTTATTTACTTTTGTTTTGAAACAACACAAATGTGAATTCCTTGAATCTTGAAAACAAGGCTTTTCCTAAGAGTTGGATCACTGCCTTTCCTGCATGCAGGAATGATTTTTAGTTTCTTTTTAGGCTCACAAATGTGTCGAATGACTTAAATACGTATAAATTTGGTTAAACTGCAAAAACAGATTGTTTAAGCTTTGGAAGAGTTTCATTTTTGGATGTGTGAGGTGGGCTGTTTCACACCGTGACTTTGATCTGTGTGGAAATGACTGGAGGTAGTGTCTCATAACGACTGATACATCCTCGAGATTTTCCCTTGCACAAAACAGTTTCTGTGGATTTTTCAACAATTTCTCAAGCTGCTGCGAAGTAACTTAAAAGTGAATGTCTCCAACTAATTTGGAAGTTTACATTTCATAATATTTTTATGCTGTAACCTATGATCTGCTCTGTAAATCTTTACTTATGTGATAAATCTTTGATGGGTAAGTCCATTAAAAAGCTGGTGAAATCATAGTTTTACGTGTCACAGTAAGGGCTGCTTGCCCCAAGGAGAGATGGAAAGATCGTGTCTTGTAGCCTTTTGATTTCCTAAATAAATTAAACCCTTTGTTCCAATTTTGGTTGGGAAAGCCCCTTTGGTGGCCAGCCACAAAATCTCCATTAATTTGCATCAGTTTTTTTCCCCCTTGCAGAGCAGGTAAGAGCAGTGCTGGCCTGAAGCTCTAGCACGAGGTCTCTTGCAGAGTGGGAACGTGTACCCATGCAAGGAGCGCGGTACTGACAGCTCCACTCCTCGCCATGGGGCCTCTAATGAGCACAGCAGTTGAGGAGAGCTATGAACATGGTTCTGCATAGCAGGTCCTCATTAAAACAAGAGTTTGCAGCTTTTCTTTTGAACTTTTCAAAAGCCTTTCTTGAGTTGCATCCGATAAGAAAGATAAGGGTGCTACTGCATGTCTCTAACAAATCTGTAGGATGCCGTTATTTTCGATTCAGAAGTGCAAGCGCGCACGCGTGTGTGTGTGTGTGTATGTATGCTTGTTCAAATGAAAGACAGGCTATGACCATATGCACTTTGGGGACTTGCAGATAATTAACTGGAATTCATTTGTATATGGTAAACAACTGTGGTCTAGACATAAGTAAAAAGAAACTGACACTGAAAAGAAATACAGAAAGAAACAAAACAGGATTTGCATAACAGAGATAGCAACAGCCTCTAGAAAGAAAGCGGGGAGGTGGATGAAACACTAATTGCACTAAAGCCAGTGGTACCTTCCCTTCCCTCTCACTTCCCCCCAGTGAGGTCAGGATGGGTTTGCATAAACTGGAAGAGGCACTGAGGCACCTCTGGTTGTTTTGATTTTGTTCCTGGAATATGGTCTCTGCTGGGCCACTGCTCTGCAGATAGCTGGGTCTTCCTGGTGTGACACACTGCAGCCAACACTGCTAACACTGATAGTGTCCATCATGATTTGACAGGTTTTATAACTAGGACTTAAAATACGGAGGTGAATGACTACAAATAGGGGTGTATGGGAGGACACAGGTAAATGACAGGGAATTGGTTCATGTGGGAACTACCCTTGTCATGATGGAGCAAGGTCATCTAGGGCTACTTCATTACCTTCTAGAAAAGCTAGGAAATGTTCTTTCCTCATAATCCCATGGCATGGTCAGTTACTTTAAGGAAACCATGGCTATGGGATTATGGTGGAGGATTATCCATAGTATAAGAAATGTGTGTGAATTGTTAAGTTCACATGAAAAATATCATAGGCTCTGTTTTCATGTGCAAGTTTGGAAAGTAGGTCTGTGTTTTCTTCACACTTGCCTGGTAAATGTGGTCACCTTGATTCATTTTTGTATCTCTCTATAAAGGGGGTAATGGTCAAAGGTAGAGTCATGTCTATTCACCACACCTGAAAAGAGGATGCAAGTTTTGAAGAGGAAAAGAATGGTGCAGCTAACTGGGCAGAGGGTGTGAAAAATTGCTTCTACTGTGCAAGTTTTATGTGGCTTTAGCATGGCCAAACTCCTTAATCTCCTCTACCTTGGGGCTCTTTTTTGTTGCTGTTGTTGTTTGTTTTTTTGTTGTTTTGTTTTCTTGGAAACTCCCCCAAAACTACACACAATCTTTTCTGCCTTTGCTTAGTCTTGCTTATGTAGGCTCTACAGCAGAAGTAGTGACCAGAAGTAGTGATTACATGTGGACGCAACACCTAGATGCTGCTTCGAGGCATGGTGATAGTGCCAGTAGTACCTGCAAGTAGTACCCATTCAGGGAGGGTTTGACTGTTGTGCATATCCTCTGTGGCACCAAAATGTGAACCATGCTTGCTAATGTAGCCTGCGGTCCCCTGGATAATATAAGAAATGCAGAATGTGAATTGTCGGGAAGGTGGTGCAGTGTTACCACAGTTCCTGTTTCTTTGGCTTTCCTAGTGGGCGTCAGATACGTGTGGAAGTTCCTTTGCAATACAGCTGCGTGAAGTGAAAACTGGTATCAGGTTGCTGCATCTGGCTTAGCTTCAGAAGGGGAAAAACAGGAATGGGGTAGATGAACAGGCCACCCGCTATAAAATGTGAGTGACCAGTATAAGGAGAAAACAAATCCTTAATGGATATTTTATTCCAAAGGCTGTTACAAAGAAACAGCTCTGAGACTGATGTTGTGCCAAGCACAGGGGATTAAACTTTTTAATGACTTGTGTTGATTAATGTCCAAGACTTCCAGGAACAAGGAGTAGATTCAGTTAATCCACATAAAGAATATTACTTTTCAAGCAAGGAAAGAGCACTTGCAAGCACAGAGCCAGAGTATATCTTGAGTAGTAGGAAAGAGGGTAATACAAGTCTCAGCTGTAGAATCAGCTTATTGTAGGGATGAAGAACAGAGTTGCAGCTAATTCGGTGTTAACTGCCAGAATCCTAGGTAATTGTATGCTGACAGCTACTCGGATGGGATAGTGTTCTTTTTGGCTTCGTCTAGAAACAGCATAGGGTTAGTCCTGTCTCTGTGGACATTTTTCTATTTTCATACTTTGCATATCAAGAGATGACTGTCACATTTTTTTCTGTAGGTGGAGGACCTGGCTCTGGCTTAGTATTTTTTTTTCTCTCCTTCTTTCTATTATTTCTATTAGAAAATAGAAGCTTTGGGGAAACCTCCTGTCCCATCCCTGCTGATTGTTGTAGTCTCTCCTGAGCAGCATGGAAAGGGGCCCACAATGGGTGAGAGGAGGGTGTATATTCTCTGCTCCGGAGTGAGAGATGGTCCCTCACAACTTGTGCGGACTGGAGCAGTCCCCATGAACTTGAGGACTGCAGACCGAAACATTAGCCTAAAGCCACCCTCTCCTTGCCTCCTGGACCGCATGTGCTCCGCACCCTCTTCTGAGAATTGGGGCCTGGGTTTGTTTGAATTAATAGTGAAGTCATTACACTATGTAAATATGTGAGTGTTCATCTGGTTTTACTCACAAGTTATTCTTGCCTTGCTGTGTTGTTCATGTTTTCTTGTTTGTGCAAAATTAGCTAGGAACGTTTTAAAAGGGGAACGGATAGGCAGTGTTGAAACCTTGATTGCTGGGCTATTTACCACAGGGCCAAGCTGGGTAGGCAGCTCTGCTTAATCATATAATAAGGGCATGCTGATTTCTTAATGGCACAGTCAGGGTCCCTTCCTTTTCTGTCTTCAGCCTCCTTCAAGTAAAGTGTGATAATTTTCCTTAATAGTCTCATGTTAAAATCTTGCTTTTACTGTCACTGAGGGATCAACTGGGCAGAGAGCAGAGACTTGCCCTCTGCAGAGGCTGCCAGTGCCTTCCTGGGGCTGCCAAGCCCTTGTCCCAGGACAACTGCTTTTACAGGTGGCCCTGCTAGGTACGAACCCTGTGTGCTTCTCATACTAGCAGATCTACTCCTTTTTTCTTACTAGTTTTATTTTATAACCCAGGAGCATCCGTGCCTGGGCCTCTGAATTCTGTGGTTCGCGCAGACAGCGGTGGCAGGGCTGCTCGCGTGTTCAGATACTGGAGCTAGATGGACCAGTTGCTGCTGTGTTGTTGCAGTTCTCTGTAGATGCTCTGGAGCTCGAGACCTGGGTCTCGCCCCTTGTGAATCACCAGCTGTGTAGCATTTGCACTCGTCGCATCATGTAAGTGGGGGTGGGAGGTAGAGGGGGAGGTATTTTCAATCGGAGGTGACAGTGGTGGTTTCTAATGTGCAGAAGGGAGCTGGGGATTGAAGGAGGCCTCCAACCAGGTGCTCTTGCAGAAATGACCATCAGGGAGCTACGCGGCAGTGCTGACGTTTGGTAACGATGTGAGATGGCAGCCGGCTGTCTGCTGAGGTGGAGCGCAGTTCATCCTGCTCAGACACACTGCATCTGGCTGTCTCCAGCTGACATTAATTCCTGTTCTCAGGGCGATCCTTCAGGAGACAAGTGCCAGAGAAGCTGTATTTTGAAAAATGATGTCTTGTAGGCTGTGTATGCTGCAAGGCAAAGCCTGCTCTGTGAGGAATAGCAAGGAGTCTTTTCCAGGGTGAGGACTGCAAGCACTGCACAAATTTTTATAACTTGGAAGCAATCTCCAAGTGTGAAATTCAGGTGCTGTCCCAGGGAGCAAAGGGAGGTTTTTGCACTGACTTCAATAGGTCTGGGTTTCACCCAGCTGCTTTGCTTTCTCTAGATTTTGTGAATGCTTAAGAGCAAAGGAGAATCACTGCTTTGGTGGCTGTGTTACAGAAAGTGAAGCCATCATCTTACCTCTCTCGCTGAATGCACCCTTGTAGACACTACTCCAAATAAAAGCTACCTATTGGAAATGCATCATGATTTGGGGATATTTGCACCCAGGTGTTAGTGCAGTGACTTACTGCCAGTTCCCAGCGATGTTATTAAACTGCCAACCACAATGCATGAGAATCTACCTGTGTTTTAATGCTTGGTATTTTTGTGTGCCATAGGATCTGCTAGTTGTTTCCATCTGGATAATACTTAGATGAATAGAAAAGACATATTTCTAGAGTTAATAGATACAGAGGGGAAACTGTTTTTGGCAACCCATTGTTCATCCATAGCAGTAAACATGCTGATCAAAAAGCCAGAAGCATCTTACTCTGGAACAGATGATAAATAGCCAATTAGAGGCAAAACTGAAAAGCAAAACCATCAGAAAAGGGGTGGGGAAAAGGTAGAGATTAAAAGACAAAAGCAGCCTATTGAAAAGCCTGGACATAGAACAAAGTGTGTGCTAGCAAACCTCTCTTCTTCGAGCATTCTGGTGACGCATTCAAAAATGACATAAAATAAGAGCTAGAGGCTTCCTGTCGTGTTGATTTAGTGCTACATTGTTGACTTCAAAGATTACCTAACGCTGTTTTGAAGCTCTCTGTTGTAATGCTGCTGATAGATCACCAGGCAACATCAATCATACGTGGTGACGCAAAACCTATAAAATTGGGGAGATCAAAATGACAGTCTCCCCAAACTGCTGAACTTTCTTTGATAATATATTTTTTTCAGGAGCAGGAAGTCTACTTCAAAATCAAGGTTGCTGTTTGGAGTGCGAAAGGCTCCTGGTCTCTCCAAGCATTGAAGAGGAAGCCCTACCATGTAATGCCATGGCCATGATGTAAAGAAGGGGCACTTGTGTAAGCTGAATGTGCCCAGCGCAGGAAACGTACTGTGTTTCCTTTGGAATGGCAGGATTTGGCATGGTGATGCCAGCATGAATCTAAAGTTGATAACTTGCCATATAGGTGTGATATAAAATAAAGAAGACCTATAGCGGTGCTACTTGGGAAGCTCTGCTCCATGTGCTGTGTCCTGGGCTTGGTCTTGTGCCAATCTGTGGTATAAGCAATACATGACTGTCTGTATTTGGGGCACAGCGTGCTGGCCTCTGAGTCATTTGGAAAAACATAGTTAATTCTGGGGTTTACCTGGGAAGTGATGTAGAGAGAATTAACCTGAATTATCTTGTAAAGTGCATTAAATTAAGAAAGTGCCTTATTCCTGTGAGTGAGCACTTCATAGCTGCTATAAAATGCACTAAATTAAGACTAATTTAATTCAAATATAACTGCATGGCAATGTAATTGATCCACTTCAGATTTATATGTCTGTGAATCTACAGTAATTTGAGTTCGGCTTGCAGTCCTTCAGATGGGCTTCTCCAAGTGTCCTCCAGAAGCCAAGTCCTGTTCAAATAATTGCCCTTTACCTCCTTCCAACAGGACACAAAGTAGAGGTGACTGTGCAAGAAAAGGAGATGAATTATAAGCTACTGAATAAGAGGAGATACAGTTGTGCTGGAAAGCTGAAATCCTGGTCAAAGATGCCCAGTGTGACCAGGAGATTACAGAGAGTAGCTGGCTTCATACGTAGCCACTGCTGCTCCGGTGTTATTTTATGACATTTGATTCTCTGTCTTGTCCCGGACTCTTTTGAGTACAGGAACCTAGAGTAAGGCTGCGTCATTTGGAGGATGGAGAGTTGTTTTTCACGCCTTTTTTGTTAGGACATGGAAAGCCTCAGTCGGCACCCACATGCTTCCTGCAGGCTGCCGGTTCAGAGGGACCCTCGGCAAGATTTTTTTTTTTGGTTGTTAAGATCTGAGTTTTCTTTGGCTCTAGCAAACTATGAAAGCTGGACTACTGCATGTTTTAAAAACATCCTTCCCCTGGTGGTCTCACAGTGGATCAAGTATTACTTTCAAGCATGAGTATTTATTGTCTTAATAATGCGGGCTTCTGGGACCGTTAGCTGTGTGGTTTGGGGGAATGTTCTTTGGAGGTTACTGTATCCACAATGCAGCACTAAGCGAGTCTAACTTGATGAACAGCAGTGCTGTTTCAAGTCAAAGAGCTAAAAATCAGTCATTGCTGGAAGAAAGTGTCTGTGCCTAGGTTAGTGGCAGAAAGTGATGCTTCCTGCACTGCGTCTGGCAGAGAAGTGGGGTCAGAGATGCTGTATTATTTTAATGAGGAGGAGGCTCAGTAAGAAAAATCAAATTGTTAAGCCTGACCCGGCGACTGAACGGAGACAGTCTGCTTTGCTGCAAGCACGGCGTGGTCTGTGCCGCAGCAGTTGCTGGGAGCCGAGGCTTCCTGGCGAGAAGAGCCTGAGACAGAGGCCACGTCTGGAGCTGTCTGGGAGCACAGCGGGGTTTCCTCTGTGGGATAAATGAGCTAGGGCTCATTTCTGTGTGCACAGTGAGAGCCCTCGCTATCATCGAGGCCTGTGCAGAGCTAAGAATAGAATAAAGCAACATCAGCAAAGTGCTGTGGGAAAACTGCGCTGCTCCAGATGGCTCCTGATAAGCTCTTTTCTCATTCGAGATTAAAAGCAAAATAGTAGTAAATGATGGCCATTTCCCATTGACATTTATTTTGCTTATTTAGGGGCTAAAAGAAAGCTAGGCAAAGTGTGCCAGTCAGACATACATTTGTCTAAAAAACATTTGGGAGACTAAGAATTAGTCTAAGCTTTAATTCTTTCCAGAAAAAAAATAGTATCATTAAGAGTTAAAGAACAACAACAACAAAAATGGAGGAGTTGGAAAATGACTTGCATTCTTGGTAATTATTCTTGACATTGGGCTTTTTGGGTAAAGCATATGTTTGCATTTCCTAATTCGCTGGCATGCTTTTACTTAGGATTAACTAATTCTACAGAGAGGGAAAAGCAAAAACAGACCTGACACCCCTGTGGCTATTTCTTATGTTTGTTTTATGGGAACCACGTCCTTGGCATTAATTTGGATGCTGTGGTGTTAATGCTTTCTTTTTGGGTGCAGGGACCTTCTCTGAAGCTAAACAAATAGGGTTCGATGTCCAGTTTCTCTCACTCACAGGTAGGAATTGTGAACTTTATCAACTTCTCCATTGCTAGGAGATTGGTAATAAAGTCTGGAGTCATCAGAGCAACTGAACTAGTGGCCAAGACTGCCTGTGCTGGATGAGTGCTGACACAGCTCAGGTAAAAATGCCAGTTTCTGCTCTTTCTGCTTTTCTCTGGCACAGTTAGCTGGTACAGTATGGAGCTGCTTCCATATAAAATCAAACGAGACCTCATCCCATCTGCAAATGAAAGCTGGCTTACTGAGACACTGGCTGAGGGTATTTATTTCCTCCTTACTGTCTACACAGTTTTCCTTGACTATTTTAGATAAACGCTCTTGGTATTTATAAATTCAGGAAAACCAGGAAGGTTGGGTCTTATTCTGTTTCTGTCTATCTCACATTTCAAAGAAATTAACATTTATGTGGTTCTGTGACTTGTCTAGTAAAGGTTATCCTTGATGGACTGGTCCAGGGAACACCATGGCATCAAATGCCCAATGCTTGTTTAAATTTTTAGGTTGAATCTTCTAATGCTGCATAGAATCAAATATATTTTTGTTGTGCATTTTTTGGTCCTCACTTTCCATAGTTTGGAATAACTGGAGAGAAGAACACTCGGCAAATAATGCTGGAATTGGGAATCCAATCTGCAAATGCAGCTCACTGTCATAGATAAATCTGTCATTCTCTGTGCTACCAGTGACCTGATGGCCTGTCATATGGGGGTGAAAAAAATTATATAAGATTGCAGCTTCAGGGGGTGCGACATATTTTATCTCAGTTTCATCTGTTTTCCCATAATATCAAAGCTGTGTTTAGCGGATAGAGATTTACGACCAGACAAAGATACATAGAACCGAAGAATGGAATGTGAGAGGATGATTTGCCTTGTAGAGCTGGTTATTGTTGCTGGGGAAGTAGAGGCTGGTTTACAGCTTGCTTTTTCCCTCTCCATCTGGGACTGATTTGTATCTCTATGATGCATGTAGGAAATGTTCCTGGCCTTTCTTTAAACGTAAAGACTGTGTCTTAGGCACTCGATGGTGCAGGAGGTTCTGAACACCTTTAGTTGGGCATAGCCAATCACTGAAAAATGCAGCCTAGTCTTGTGTACTGTGTGGATATCATACATTTTTATATGCATGTCATCTTTTCCCTGTAATTTAATAATAGGCATATATAGATTGATTCAGCTACTGCTTACATCAGGACATTGGGTACTCATTTTCCCTTCTGTTAGTTGAATTTATATACACACTAACCTTTTATCTTCCTTCTGCTTTATTACTGAGTACTGTGCAGAGATAAAATTATTTTGCTGGAGGTGGGAGTTATCCCACTAAATACCTTGTGGCTCAGATAGCAGGACATATATGTACATTTTTGCTTCAAGCTGTGATTCATAGCTAATGTGTCAGGTATTTGCAAGACACAGTTCACATAGCTGTCATCTTCTAGGGTTTCACATGGATTAGCCAGCTCTCCACGGATGTGCTGCAGTCATTTGTAGCTGAACATTTTTGCATTTCAAAAAGTATCGTCATCACTATTTGGGATGTGGGCTCTAGAGTAGGACTTAGAGGCTGGATTGTATTCCTTCCTTTGCTGATATTTAATGTCAAAAAGTCTTTTGCTATTTTTACCCTTTTTAAAGGCAGAGGTGAAAGCTGGTGATTACATGCATGCCTTAAGGATCTTTAAAATAGCGCTCAACTTAAAAAGACAGAAGTAAAATGGGCCTTGCGTATGGTATGAGAGCCTTCATTGCCACCATTCAGGACTAGGGATCTCTCTTTTATGGTTATTTGTGGTACTGAAAGAAAACTGCAAGTAGGCTTCTTGCTGACGTGTTGCAGGTGTATACCACATGCCCACATTGGAAAAAAGATGTGGTTGTGAAGGTCTTGATGACAGACAAGGGTCTAAAAGGCCTTCATCTCCAGGTTTTAGCTAGTTCATCTGTTTCTTATTTGCATTTCCCCATCCTAGCAGCATTAAAATTTTCCAAACTCGATATAACTTTGTACAGGTCTATAAAAACTATATAAAGTCCTTTTCTCTGCTGTAAGGTACCTAGTTGAGTGAGGTCCCATTTAAGCCAGGGAAAACCTGCTTTAAAATTGCAAAGGTCCTGGTGGGTAACTTTTGACAAAGAAAACAGCTGATAAAATCACTTAGAAAACAGCATGATCTCCCCTCGCCGCAACAAAAGGTATTAGAGAAACTTGATGTTTTTTCTTATCAAATCTCTTGTTTCTTCTGCTAGGCTCAACAAAATGGCACAAAAACAGGGAAAAAAAGCTCTTCATCCAAAACAATATTTTTCGCAAAAAGCTCTCGACTCTAAGTATTTTGTTTCTGAGGACAATACACTCAAGGCTTGATTTTAAGATATGGCAAAAGTAATCATTCTAAATTGAAAATCAGTCAACTGAGCTTTTGTTTGTGGTAGGCAAATGATTGTAAGAGTCATCTTGAACACAGTGAAAGCAATGCTTTGATTCATTAAAATTGCTGGATAAAATTAGTTGAGAAAGTGTAAACATCATTTTCCAGAAAGTGCTCCAAATTTATTTTCATCTTTTTATCTAAACAAATTCTCCAAATATAATTTTGGAGGAATGGAAAAAATCTATGATTAATTT
Organism: Crypturellus undulatus; assembly: GCA_013389825.1. Taxonomy (NCBI): domain Eukaryota; kingdom Metazoa; phylum Chordata; class Aves; order Tinamiformes; family Tinamidae; genus Crypturellus; species Crypturellus undulatus. Next base: position 476,390 of record VWPW01016628.1, read on the forward strand.
AATAGGCACTAAAATTAGATGCAGACAGGGAAAATAGTTGTAACCATGTGGGAATTGGCAAAAGGATGCTGCAGTGCGGCAGTGTCACAATGTCACTTCATTATTATTATTTTTTTTTTTTGTTGTCTTTAGTGAACTTCTTTGACTCTCTCTTTCAGGAAGGGTATAGTGTTTTCACTCTTAAAGTTGGTTTTCCTGTAGGATAATACTGGTTTTGATTAATATAGGAGAACTGTGCATGTGTTTCTTTGCATGGAGCTAAATATGCAAGAGAGTTTGGGCTCTACATGTCATGGGAATGTCATTTGGCAGGTGGCAAATGATGCTAAAGCCAAAAGTGAAAAATGTGTGCGTTGCTGATCAGTGAGGTTTGTTTGCTTTCAAAGAGCCCAGATGCTGTGGGTCAGGAGGGAGCAGTGTAATCGCAAAGGAGGGGTGCCACTGGAGTACAAACATTCACTGTGAAACCAAAGCGTTTGACAGCTCTCAAGGAAAACTGCCTGCTCAGTGTTTGGGCTCAGATTTAAGTACTAGCTAATGCAGAGTGTGTTTCAGGACTTTTGTGGACTGAGAGAAGTTTTCTGCCTCCATCTGTTCCTCACTTCTTACTTCTTTTAAGCTCTTGTCTGTGAACCAGGGGCCTGCATATCTTGGACTCCACAAAAATACAAGGTTTCTTGTGCCAAAATATATTTGAAGCAAGGAAAAATAAAACCATAGGAGAGCTGAGTGTCCTCATCTCCCTGATTCTTGAGGCTGATACAGCTTTGCCAGTGAGTTATGGAGCCCAAGGGCTGCTCTATGGCATCAAAGCTGGCTCTGATGTGCTGTGAGGCACTCCATCTGCATCTCCTGGTCCCAGTGAAAGGTATCGTGCCAATAGGTTTCCTAGAAATGTGCTGTGTACAACCTCACTGCAAAACTCTCCTTTTATCCACCAGGTCTATCCTTGCACCAATGATAAAGAATGTGAAGTTGGGCGATACTGTCACAGTCCTCACCAAGCAACATCTGCCTGCATGCTGTGCAGGAGGAGGAAGAAGCGTTGCCATAGAGATGGCATGTGCTGCCCTGGCAACCGCTGCAACAATGGTATTTCTGCCCTTTTCTCCCTAAACCGAGCATTTTAATAACAACTGGAAATATGCTTATTTCTGTGAATATTCTTAGGAAAGGTATTTATATGGCATGACTGTATTCCTTTTCTAAATAAAGATTAAAAAGAAAGTTCAAATACTGAATACAATATTAGCTGTATGTCACCTGTCCTGCTGTTTTTTTTTTTTTTGCGGGGGAATAGAAAAGCTCCTGGATGATCTTAATATTATATTATACCCCTAGAATAAGATAAAGAAAGCCTGGCTTTCAAAACTGCATAGGAAAATAGTCTAATCTGTGACTCTGTGAGTCTAAGACGTAATGAATCCGTGAACTACTGAAACCACTTCTTGAGGGTTTAAGCTTATGTCTATGTTCCCATGCTGTGTACAGACATATCATGTAGAGACTGGTGTTTGCCCTCTCGGAAGCCAGCTGCTTAGACCTTAAGGCAGTGTGATCTGAGGAGAAGCAGTTATGGTGAAGTTGGCTGCCTGGGATCAGCGGCTGACCTGCAATTAGAAATGAGAAGTCCTCACATTTTCCGGGTCCCCATCCTCATCCAAGTGCATCTTTCAGCTGCTTTTCCTCTTGTTCAAAGCTGTGACTGACCAACTTTTCCTTGCAGGTATTTGCATACCAGTGACTGAAAGCATCCTTACACCTCACATTCCTGCTCTGGAAGGGCCACGCAACAAGAAGAATGGTCACTACCCTAGCAAGGATTTGGGATGGCAAAACTTAGGGAGGCCGCAGTCCAAGCTGTCACACATAAAAGGTAGGATCACATATGCAGTATGTTGTTTTATTCCTTTATATTATGAAGCCAAGATACACCAGTACCAGCATGAAATAGATATGAAATAATTTCAAGGGTATTTAGGGAAGTTTTTGAATGGCCTTGCTTATGAATCTCTCTTGAATGTTCAGAGCATGGCTCAAAAACGGTTTAACATCTTCCAAGAATTCCTGTGCTTGAACTAGCATTTGCTTTCTTTTTAGCTCCATCTTTTAGAGATGGAGCTAAAATTTATTCTTCAGTTGTTCAAAACTACACCAATCTTCCTCTTTCAACAATAATGTAGTTAAGCACTTCCCGTTTTACTTATAAAGCTGTAGCTGAAATTCTTCTTATTAAGTATTATGGCAGGTCTTCTCAAATGCTCTCTTGGACATTCCTCAGTTCATCTCTTCCATTGAATTTCCATCCTTCAGATACAGGTGGCCATGTCAGCTCCCATTTCTTGCATCTCTGCATTGAATCTGTGTGCTCACTCTTCCTCACAACTAAAATAGTTTGTGTTCCCTTTCTTAGGACATGAAGGAGACCCCTGCCTACGCTCATCAGATTGTATTGAGGGACACTGCTGTGCTCGCCATTTCTGGACCAAAATTTGCAAGCCTGTATTGCATCAGGGAGAGGTATGCACCAAGCAGCGCAAGAAAGGCTCCCATGGACTGGAGATTTTCCAACGATGTGACTGTGCTAAAGGGCTGTCTTGCAAAGTATGGAAGGATGCAACCTCCTCTTCTAAATCAAGACTTCACGTGTGTCAGAAAATCTGAATGAGGATCAGGAAGATATTGTTAAGTAACTGTGGCTGTATGTATGGTGGGAAATGAGGACTGCAAATGAAAACAATGCTAAAGCAACTATTAGGTAGCAGTAGAAGTCACACCCAATGCATTTCTTTTTGAGCCTGGGGTAAGCTCAAGTGCAGCTGAAGTTTTCCCATTGTGCAGCTCTTCTGTAAATAATATCAGCAGTTTGTGGGAAATGTCAGTATACAAACAATTACAGTGGAAATTAGTGCCACTTACCCTTCTGTCTTGTCCCAGGATGTTCTGGGGTTCAGTGTTAGGACTAAAGTGGATTTCCAGCATGGTAATGACTGCTCAATAGATTGTATACATTGCTACACTGTACTCCCAAGTGAAGCAGTGCTTGCCAGGAAGACTTACCTGTCAATACATTATTGATTACTAAAGTATTACACATTGCAAGTGAGAGAGATGGAAATGAAGTTACTGTGAATGTCCACGCACCCTTGTTATTGGGGGCTGATGCTTCAGTAACAGAGCACTCCTGCAGGACAAGAGTGCTACATTTTGCAGACCCTCACAGAAGAAATGAAAAGTTGCCATCTCCTGACTGCAAGAGAGTAGCAGTTTCTCTAATTTAGAAGCATTTACACAGGGTTTTGCACCCATACATAGGAAAAAATGAAATGCTTTATGTAGTTCAATGTCATAGTATGGCACTTAATCACTTGTATTTGTCTCTGTTTATTGCTAGCATACATTGGCTTGAACAGATGAAGTAAATATGTGCAGGCTGAATCCAGAATTATATACAGGCAGTTGCTCGTTAGTCCTAAATATACCTTCTTTGTCAAAACATACTTGCATTATAGTTATTTCCAAAATACATAGCAGAGGGTTGATGGTATTTGAAAAGCTGTAGAGTTGTGCTACTGTTGCTGTTATAACAGATGATGCTGTTATAACTTTTGTGGGTTTGGACTGTCCCTCTAACTCAAAAGTTTTACCTTCAAATGGCAGTAGTGGGTTAACATTTGCTGACAGTGCAAAATACGACTGCACTTCACAGAAGCATCTGTGTTGCTTAGAGACAGCCAAGGCGGTGCTGGCTCTTGCGAGCACCTTCTCTCCTGCAGAAATGGATGTGAGATGGTACAACTGCAAACAACTCAGTATAAAGATTCTGTGATGCTGCAGTATGCCACCCTCCAGCATGTATTCAACCTGAACTCGCTCTCTCCCAAGCCTGGGCTATCCGGCCAGGAATGATGGAATTACGTCAACTATGATACAACTAATGAATCTACACTGTTTGTCCTTTTTCTTTTCTTAAATCAGAACACAATCTCCCTCCCTTGACTTCTCGCACAGGTCTTTTAAATTGTTCTTGTTTTACTCATTTGCAAGTACTCCTTTGTATAGAGATTGGTAAAGAGATTGATATTTCTTTAAAAAGTCTTACTCTGTAACTGACCTCCTGCTAGGCTGTAATTACGCATTTATAATTACCCATTTTCATGTTTTGTAGTACAAGAGACTTTTCTGTTTAATCAGTTGCATGCAGCTGGGTACAGCAGTATGTAGTTATAAAGCAGTATGTAGTATATATGTCAGTATGTACCTGACATACCTTTCCCCACTGCTACATTTCTCCATCATTGTTCGTTTTAAAACTATAGGTTATATATATATATATGCAACTCTGAAGCAGGAATAAGGCTCAGAAAGAGCATAACTCAAGACACTTAAAAAAAAATAATGCACAGGGGTCGATTGTGCAAGCATTCAGTTACCCTGATACAGGATGTACTCAGCCAGGGAGTTTGACAGCCCTCGCTGCAACTGCTCATGCAAGTCAGTGATACCCAGCGGGAGCAGGAGGTGGGCGAGGGTGCAGAAACTGGCTCTCAGCAATTTTTAGCTCTTCCTATCCTCAGCCTTACCTGCCTTTTCCTCTCACAAAGCTTAGTTACTTGGGATAGATAATTTATTTACAGGAAATGTTTAACAAGATGTATTTTGTTATAGAGATATTTCTTACAAAAAGCTTTGTAGTGGAATATATTTGCAGCCTGTTGACTTCAATGTAGAAAAATGTATAATAAGATTAAATATATTAAATGTCCTTTCTTATTCCTCCCTAAATATTTAATCCGTATTTCTTACCTGCTGCTTAAGAATATGTTTTTCCTGGAAGGGTATGCATGTCTGTGGTGGTAGTGGGAAAATATCTTTAGCTGTACAGGTAAAAGCATATGATCATACTTGCATTTCCAAGAACTATGTAAGCAGAGGTTTGGTAAAAAAAACATGAAGCCCCTCTCAAAACCTCTGTCATTTCTACATGGCTGACTTAAGTGGCAGCTGTGTCTAGGCATATGTGAATTCTAGGAGAATTCACATATTCTAGGAGAATTCACATATAAGCTTTCAAGAATAAGTTTTGAAATAGCACATCTGGATTGATAGTGTTCAGTCCAGTAATTTAAAGGGATTTGGACACATTCCCTGGATATACAACACTGTGAAAAGATGGTATTTAAAGTGCATGGCATTTTTTTGCACATTACAGCATACAAATGCATTGCTGCAACTGGCATAACTCATGATGCTGAAATGACCGTTAACTTAGGTAACATCCACCCTGATGCAAGAAAACAATCCAAACTGAACCTACTACCACTAAAAATTACTAATAAGAACAGCCAGATTCTGATCCCAGTAAAACCCATGCAGATCTCAATCAATACTGCAAAATAATGCCTGTGGTTATTAAGCAAGGGTCTATGTGTTTGTTGCCTGTTTCTGGGAAGTTTTGCCTAAGCAGATGTACAGTTGGAGAAGAGGACTATCTACTCTTAGCATGAGGACTAGTAAAAAATGGAAAGGTTTGACTACTGTTATTGACAATATTTGGAAAGTAGTTCTTTGAAAACTGCAAAACTTTTAAATGATGCAGTTGTGAACACTTCAGCAGGGCCTGACACTGCCAACCAAAATCTTCCCAGATTTAATCTGGGAAGAAAATCCTATGCGCACAGACAAGTCTTTACACACCACAAATACTAAGCAATGTATCTGGACTGAACAGCATGCAAGCAGTTCACAAGGCTAGAGCTTGGTTGTATGGACAGCAGTCAGTTAATATTTTGGAGAAATATACATCAGTTTGTGAATATTTGAAGGTAAACAACGGCTAAATTTGAGGATAACTAGTTTTACTCATTGCTTTATTCATTGTGGCATTGCAGAAATGTACTGTCATTGTCAAAATGCTAACGCGATTGCTAAGCAATTAAAATACTTCTGCTATTAACGTAGAATAGGCTCAGCAATGCAACATCTCTTTGGAAATACTTATCACCTTTCATAAAAATAATGGCTTTCTAATCTATAACAACATATATATGCTTTACAATATATATGGATGTCAATCTATTACTGTATAGTATATATAGTATTTGCTTTGTCCTGTTTTTTGTTTGCTATCTATTTATGATTTAAAACATTTTTAATGAAAGCAATTAAACAGATCTATGCCCTTACTTGTATAATTACACTTGCTACAACCCACATCCAGTACCAGACACCTAACACACAGTTCACTGAAATCCCATCTCTCTGCTGCATTTTCTGGCTTCCTCGCTCTTTTCCTCAATGCAAAAACTATCAATGTTCTTGGGCAGAAATTGGAGGGGTAAGAGGCATCCCTAAACTGTTCCTTGTAGCAGCACACCACTTCTTTCTGCTTTAGCTTGAGACCTGTATTGCCCTCCAACTGAATATTTAAATTTACCAAAGAAAATCTGCATTCTTTCAATTTTTCTTCAGTTTTAGGAAAGCTATTTTAAAAATTATTTTTGTTTTAAAAGAACAAGATATATACAAGGACAAAAGCAACAGAAATTTGTGCAGCAAATACTCCTAAGCCATGGCTCTAGAGTAGATGACTTCAAGACTCTTGCTTTGGACACTCTTTCATTAATAAAACTAACTTATCACACGCATAAAAAAGAAAGTTATCGTTTCTTACCTGGCTCATCCATGTGATGGGTGGTGCCTTTCAGAGCTGGAGTAGACACAAAGCAGTGTTAGTGCTTAAGTCTGTGCTCCCTCATTTAAATGGTTAGACATGCCAACTAGGCGTCTCAAGTTCAGCAGAGCTCCTGCACCTTTGGTCATGTGCTCCTCCAAAAGGAGGCTTGAACAAGCACTTCTGAACGTGCAAAAAAACCCTGAAAATAAAATCAGAAGTTCAGTGATAAGTCTATGCCCCCACCCTGACAAAAGCACATTTTACTGTTTTCTCTGTTTGTGTGTGTGTATATACACACACACAAACAAACACATACAATATGTATAATATAACCATACAGTGTATACACATAGTGAGGTTCCAGACCTAAGGATCCCTCTGGAAGAGCACAGAGAAGGGAGAGCAATGGGAGGTGGGGGCAGCTGTGCAGAGTTGACATTGGGAGCACCCTTGACCTTGCTGCATGCACAGTCTTGGCTGGAGTGTACTGCAGCCTTGCTGATTCTGGCAGCTCCCTGTTTGTTTTGGAACTCCTCCTTGTTATAACAGGAGTGTCAATTACTTATTTACAAATATCTGTTGCCAATAAACTCTTATTTGTTTGTTCGGTTTTGTTTTTTTACAGTACCAGCTTGCAGCTTGATTTAGAGTTGGCTCCCTGCAAGCCAGCTTCCTGAGGCAAAGGAAATCATCTCTCAAGGAAACCAGTATTTTAGAAGGCACAGGCACTTTTCTTTTTAGGAAAAAAGCTGTTTAAGAATAGAGACACAAACATTAGTATTTGAGTCTGTGGCAGAACTCATACCGTAATTCCCCACTGCTCTTCCCAAAACTGGGAAAAGAGTAGACAGCAAATCAGGAAAGACTTCCTCTTTGTGATTGTTGAGGCCTGTATATCCCTGTTTTCTAGTCCTGAGAAACTATTCCTCATTTCTGAGACTACATAGATTATTTATCAACACTCACTCATTAGTTTGCACAAGGAATTTTTAAACAACAGATAATGTGTGGACTTTTTTTTTTTAAATCAATTACTGATCAAGTCAAGAATTCAATACAGTGGCAGTGCCACCACTCACAGATAATCTTTTTTTTTGTCCTTAAGTGAAATTTTAATGGGGCAGTAAAAAAATAAATAAATTTAAATATGCTCATACACGTATTAAAAAATGAATAGCATGGTTCTGGAAGCGATTTACCAGGCATTTTGGTTTGCGCCATGTTCATGAATCCAGTAACTGCACAAAGCTTTACAAACATCCACCTCAAAATAAGGTCTAGTAGGACTTAAGTGTATTGTAACTATGGATTTGTCAGATTAGTTCAATTTCTTTAAACTTATGAACTTTTAGCATAGTCAGATGTGAAAATGCCAAATACCATCTTCACAGTACTTCCAACCTGCCAATGGAGCAAGATGTTTAGAACAGGAATTCCTGTTACCCAGCCTGTTTTCATGAAATTTGTACCTCAAAAAACTACGCTCAAAAGGTTCCAGAATTTTCTGTTTATCCAAATACCATCTTTCAAATTTTTTGCAATTCATTTACTAAAACCTCTTGTAGGAAAGCATCATTGTAAAACTGCAGTTAGGTACCATATTGCACAGAGCTGTGCATCTTCAGAAAGCAAAGAAACTAAAGAACATTTCCCTACAAGCTTTAACAGTAAGAAATAAAATTAATCAATGCCTGAGTGCAACCATCTAGTAGTTGTCTTGTTTTGATGTCACCTCTCCTAATGGTTCAAACTAAAAAAATACATAAACACTTTAATACAACCTCAACTTGAGTGACATCAAGACTATAAGATTGTCATCAGGGTACACATTCTACTGCTGTACACCTTTCAGCAATTACAGTAACAATCTCACCACATATGTGCTGTGATAATTATTTCTTGAAAATAGTTAGAAACAGGCAGTTCCCATCATAAGACCATAAATCCAAGCTTGTGGTCATGTAATTTCTGTTCTGAGGATCATTATCATCATTGGTAAAACCACTCTTGAATAAGCAAACAGGAAGCTGTTCAAATTAAGAAAGCTTGCTTTATAGGCAAACACATTTTAACAAAAGACCGAATTTAAATTGCTCCTTACCACTCATAGCCATCATCCTCCGTTATGTTCTCTTCCTATCACTGAGCAAAGTGGTTCATTTATGACAGATAATCCTGTAGCTACTGAGACCCTCAGCTGGACAAGGCGAGTGTCATCATAGTAATTTTACATGTCCTAGAAACAACATAGAAAGATGTTTTTCATCCAGGATGGCTCAAAGCTAATTTATATCTTAGCTATCAAGTCACTTTCCCACCCCACCCCATTTTAATAGTTTGGACATTTTAATCAAAATAATTGGAGAAAATGTAGAAGAAAGTAGTATTGATTAGTTCTTGCTATTACATTCAGTAGACTAACTGTCAAGGGAATGTGAAATGAACTTAGGAACAGGTTTATATAAACATTAAAATTCATGTTTGGTTGAATATTGTCTGAATATTTGGTAAAACACATGTATGAAATACAAATATTTTGGGTACATACAGCCTGATTCTCTGAAGAAAAAAAAAAGTCCTGTAGAGATCAGTGGGAATGGCTGAGGTGCAGACCTTTTGTAATGTTGTCAGAAGTTCTTATGTCACCATGTAGCACAGGACACCTCTCCTAAAAAAATAAAAGCAAAAATAGAAAATTAGATTAATGATAAGGACATTAGGACTTGGGGAGGATGTCTACTCTGTATTTTAGAAAGAAAATTATAGTGAAGATGATGATTAAGGGCTGTAAAATATTGGGAGGGTGAGAAAAAGTAACCTAATTTAAGAAGTTAAGAGTTCTCAATATAGAATATCATGTTACACCTGTGCACAACACACTGCTATATTTCACCCCATTTTAAACAGCTATAAACATTTTTTCTAAAGCATCCCTTGTACATGAACTCAAATAATATTTTCCTCAAAGTCATCTCAATTTGGGAGATGATTCTCCCAAAGCTGTATCTGCTGTTCCCATCGTATGAAAAATGGATGACTTCAGTATACTGGGATTACAAGATGTTCCTAAGGTAATGCGGTGATTTAAATTCCATTTCCCAGGCAGACAAGTAGTAGATGGACCTTCCAGTCAGCTTTCTTTTAAACATACACATGTATGTATTTTTGGTTAAATAAACGATGCGTGACAGTCATATGCTAGAATCATTTTTCAGTCTCATTTTTTAATCTGCTGCCTGGAAAAATGCAGCAGCCCAAGCCCCAGCCAACAGAGTGAATTAGAAACAGCCTGTGAGAAGGGAGTGGGGACAGGTGCAGCCTTGGCTGGCTACAAAGGTGGAGGAGCAGATTGTGGAAAGGGTCTAGCCAGGCCCATTAATTAGGAAGGGGGGAAGAACAGGGCATTTTGTCAAGCTAATTTTAATCCCCGCCTTGCCCCCCACTGTTTCATCTGTAGCACCCTGGTTGGAGGCCAGAAGCAAGCAGAGGGCCCCCAGTTCCTTCTGATGATGTGAGGGCAAAAAGCTCTGCATGCACAGTGGTTGGTCGTCTTGGACCTCTTCCCGGGGCAGCAGAGTTCTCAGCACAGAGCAGCTTGGTCCAAAGCAAAAATAAGCTGGAGAGATGCAGTCTTCCTCTCCTCCTCACGGGCAGGCTCTCCAAGGAGCTGCTCATGCACCAGTGCGTTGCTCGATTGTGGCAAGAAGGTGGCACAGACTGTGGTCTCTGTGCAAAGGGAAGCAGTTCTCTACTCTGACTCTGACCAACACCCCAGTCAGGTGCTCCAGAGCGCAGTGTGTCCCACCTGGGAAAGCAGAGCAGTTTCATTAATAGCACAACCCAGCAAGTGAGCAGTGATAAATAAGCCAGGACATTCACTCCAGCAGATTTGTTGCCTGTTCCTGGGGGAAGACACATGAACACTTGCAACATTTATTAGAAACCATATGCATGTCTTGCCAGTCAGAGAGGCAACCGCACTCACATCAAATGCAGATGGTCTCAGGTCTGCCAGGCCCATGGGTCACACAGGACCTTACTCCCCTATGCCATGGCAACATTTAACTCATGCCAGGATACCTACTTAAGTGCCCTTCAAACCTAGCAAGCTGAGCTAAGTGGTTATGAAAGAGCTGCAATCTGTGGTATAAAAGAAAGTGGTATAAGTACGTTCTGTAATATGGGAACTTCTTAAAGTTGCAGCAAATAGATTAGGATCTCAGAGAAGCCAATATTTGCCCCTCCACCCTCCCCATAGATTCAGCGAGTACTATATTGCCCCAGAGCATAAACTGGGAAAATCAGTAATAAGAGACTAAACTGCTGCATATTATCCTCTATGTACTCTTGAGCTAACAGTGTGTTTTTTTTTTTTTTCAGATCCCTGTATCAGAGGACCATGAGGTCAGTGATTTACAAGGTTTATTTGGAAGACCTCTGCTCTAGTTCTACCAACAGATACAATAAACTGAATTAATCTCAGCTCTGAATGGGACCACACTAAGATGGTGTGTACCAACCTATTTGAAATTAAATTCCAGAAGAAAAAAAAAACAATCAAAAACCACCTTCCCTGTATCCTTTACTACACAGCAGGTATTTGGCAGAGGCAAAACCCTTAAGCTGGGGATATGCATGCAGCACTTTCCCTGCTCTACAGCATGGCAGGGCCACCACCAAGGACCCACAGGGGAATTCTCTTTTGGCCATACGAGACTTGGACAAGAGGCTGCAAGGAGGCAACAGCCAGACACTGAAGCCAGCAGGGCTGCTGCAGAAAAAGCTAAAGCAGGGGCTGCCACTACCAAAAAAATCTTTCTTGATTACGTCTGGGCAACTTCCCCTGACAACTGGCTGCTTGATCCAAGCTTGTTCCAGTCTTACCTCCAAGACCCTTCATCAACCTCTGTTTTACTTCACATCTGCCCTGTTTACCTTCCTCTGTTTGCCTGTTCTGTTTCCCACAAATCTCCCTCCTTCCTTCTTTCTAATCCCCTAAGCAATATTCCCCTGCCAAAAATGTAGAATTAACATGTAATTTATCAATACAACATTGATTGCTACGTTCAATCCCTTTCCTTTTCCCTTCCATTTTGTCTACTCATATAATCTCTCTTCAAGGCAGGGAAATTGTCTCTTAAGGTATCATTTGCGCATTGTCCAGGATATTGGGTCTGGCTTTGGTTGGTCTCATAAATAACACCAGCAGCAAAATCTCTGCAAGAAGAAAAGCAGAAAAACTTCCTCTCCAAGGAGGGGGTGTTTCACAGTGATGACTTTTTTTTTAGCTGAATTCTGATAGAAAGTACCATGCAGAAACATTGCATCAGTCACTGGACTCAGATGGGACAGAAGATGGCTATACCAGCACCAGCTGCAAGTCTTTGCTCATGGCATAATCAGATGCTTCTATTTCTAGAGTTTCTTCTTACTATTTGGAAAGTGCAGCTACAGTAGTTAGTTAGTTACAACTCAGGAAAAAAAAAAAAAAACAAAAAAAACAAAACAGAAGACAACAGAGATTTCTATTTGTTCCAAACTCTCAAATTTCAATGCTCAGAAAATTTAAAAATGAACAACTATATCAAGATCTAGATAACCTTCTTAACATAATTATGGCAACATGATGATCCCAGTTGTGCCAGAAAGGTGCTCATCCACATACACATCTACTATAGATATCTAAAAACACAGAAACATAAAAATAACTTATTTTCATAGCTATGTAGGGTAAAGTCAAAGATCGTTAAAATGCTACAGAGCTTTTGTTCCCCGCAGCAGAAATTGCCAGATGGTTGGCCAAATCTTTGATTTCTGTCTAGTTGCTCATAAGTTAAAAAAGATCCATAATGAAAAATTAGTATGAGAAGATAACATCATCCTGGAAAACTGGGAAATTTTCTTCAATAAAGGTGCAAAAAAACCCCCTCAAAACAGGTTTTGCAATGTTCTTACCCACTGGATTCCCAAGAAGGTGCTCATAGCTTCCCAGGACTGCCCCTTGCACTGGCCATCACTTCTCTGCACGTGGCTCCAAGGCAGCAAGTGTGGCGCCCACATTGGCACATCTTGGTGTAGATGATAACTCAGCCACCGTCCTGTCCCTGGGTCATTACTAAAACATGGGGCAGATCTCTCTCCTGCTAGCCCCTCCAATCTGCTTTCCCAGGCTTCCTGCACCTTGATTTATCCCTCCTTGGACTGCTCTACTGTTGCATGGACACAGTCCCTTTGCTATTACCTGCAAGAGCCACAAGCCTAGTGAGTTTTATGCTCTTGGCCTGGCTTCAAGTTTCAGCGCTTCCTTGCTCCTCATCCTCGGTGCGCTGCTAGTCAGGAGATCCCTAGCGGGGCCTGGCTCTAGATGCCTGTTTAACTTCTGTCCTCAGCATTTCAAAACCATTACTCAGGGCCTGGATCATGGCCATCAGCCTATGAGCACTACAAGGCACAGTGTTACATCCACTTTCCTTGCCCCCTACATCTGGAAGGCAAATAATGAGTCCCCCAACACGCTGTTTATCCTCATCCCATATTAATTCTAGTAGTAACAATAAGCTAATAACTGGTTCCTGGCTATTGGAGCGCACTGAAGTACCAAAAGCTGGGAGGGCTAGACTCTGCAAGGGCAGATAGTAGACCTCAGCACTTTGCCATATTCTGAACTTTCTTTCCAATTACCAGGCTTGTTCCAGTCTAATGAGTTACTTGTGACAGCCTGTATTACCTGCAAGATAAATACTTGATCCAGGCCAACTTATTTTCATGAAAACTTCCATTAGCAAAAATCTCATCAAGCCCCCAGGTGACTGTGCCTCTAACAGCATTGCCATAAATACCTGTCTAAGCTGTTAAGTGGTCCAACTGTTAAGCTCATCTCTAAGTACTGTGCCTTCAACTCATCACTGTTGATTCATTCAGACTCTGTTCTTCATTTTAGATAATCTCAGATTTCTTCTCCCTCGGGTGAGATAATACTCAGCTTCCTAACTAGCAGTTTGTGATGAACACTCCCCCAAATTAATGAACACGTGCAAACTGAACTATATGCTTTCCTCTCTAGAAAGGGAGAAGTCTAATTTACACACTGGAAGCATTTGTTCGCATGATCAATAAGTGAAACCCCTCACATCTCTTCTGCCATATGTTACAAACAAATGCCTCCTTTTCTGCTCTGTAATAAAGCATAAGGCACTAAAACAAATGGTTTGAGGAAAGACCCCCAGTGGAATAATGCAGCAGTGGCAAAGAAAAGATTTCACAGAGCATAGAGGAAATTATGAGGGGAGGGTAAGATAACTTTACTTTGACGAGAAAAGAAAGACAAGACAGAAGAAATCCTACCAGAAAACACTTCTTTAAGGCAAAAGGGCGAGTTCTGTTCTGCAGGCCCACTCCCCCATATTTAATAACCTTTGAAGAATTTATTTTCTGGAACAGAATTATGCAGGAAAGAAGGAAACCTCCTTGGTACACAGAGGAATAACAGTAATGACAAGCCTAAGCAGTAGCTTGTGCTTCAGGAAAACCAACTGAAAACACAGGCAGAAGAAAAAAGACAACATTATTGCTGCTCATTCAAAGAGTTAGGCATTATCTAAGAGGAGAATTCAATTATGTGATAGAGAGGAGTTTTCTAGGTCTTCTAATCCCGCACTTGTTTCTTTACTTTCTTTGTATATACATTTAAACAGTGTAGGGTGCTTTTGTCCATTTTTATGGAAGAATCAATAGATCTTCCTGTGATCTTACCCTAGGTGCCGCCTATTTCTGCATTCTAGCTTACACAGTTCTATGCGAGAAAGATCTGCAGGCTATAGGTATAAAACCCTGTCCTCATTACTGAATTTTAAGTGTTTTCATCCTACCTCATTATCAGGGACTAAATTTCTTTTTCTTCTCTCACTTTTGGGCTCCTTTTTTCTTGAGTTCATTTTGCTTAGTCAGTATCTTTTGGTGGTGAAATCATGGTCTACAAAAGTATACAAAGCAGGAAGAGAGCTGTCTTAAACATTACCATACTAAATATTACCATATTAAATATTAGTTTTGACTCCATCTACTACTATTATAAAAGTGAGAAATTATAAAAATCTTTGGATTTTGGTTTGTGCCAATACATCACAGCATTAATTTCCTTTGACTGTAGTGGCAATCCTGTTTGACAAGAATATTTCTTTACAGACAATACAATTGTTTTCATTCATTATGATTCTTTACTAGTAACTACTTATTAAAAATCAAGGAAACAAGAAATAATGTGCACTAGGAAATATAACTATACCTATTTGAGAAAATAAATGCAAGATAAAAATTAATATGTCAGGACATGGAAATCTAAGTTACACTCACATCTCATACACTAGACAGATATGCAGAAAACAAAGACATAGGAGCATAAAATCTTACAGAAAAAGTCTTGCTGGGAAAGTTTTGAATAGAAGAAATGCAAACCTCTCTTCTGGGAGAGATCTGCAAAGAGAGCTTCTTGGTGCTTGAGAAACAGAGTGAGAGGAAGCATGTGGGATGGCACACTGAAGTTGGTAAGCTACAAGAGAGAGAAAGCAAATCAAATAGCAGCTGCTGGGGAAGTTGGGAGAGAAAAGCAAGTGAATCCTTGAACACTTTCTAGAGCCGGAAGCCCCCAAGAACCCTGAAGCCAACAAGAGAATCAATTCATCTCTGTGGATCTGAAGCCTTTGCTAAAACCCCGTAATTTACACACCACCGACATAGTCCATTAGGTCAACACAGATTTTGTCCTTAGCTTCAAGGCTGCCAAGACTTCCTCTTATGCATTGTAAGCCTAACAATAAATTCAGGCTTAGCAGTAAACTGATCAGTCCACACTACAAATCATCATCCAGAACCAAATCTGATGCTGAGCTGCCTTGATTTACGACACCAGTGTAAATCCATTAGTGTCAGTAAGATGCAGGCCATCAGTTGGGAAGCGGTGGAGGAATTCATGCTTCCTCCAAAGCGCGTAGCCCAAGCAGTTACAAAAGGAAATTAGAGGAAGCTGGGTTGCCAGCAGGGCAAGGAGGAAGCTCAGTCCCCTTACTTCAGATGGTCTGAATCATCCCCCAGATGGTTCCCTGACTGCAGGAAGCACAGGGCCTGGCAGCCCCTCCACCATGTCCTCAGAGAACTCCCTAAATAACAGGCAAGGTGCACAGCTTCAGGTTTTACTGAGCAACTTGTCTTTTAATTTTTCTCTCTGAAGACTATTTTCTCCCTCTCATACCATGAAGTTAAAATGTTATTATTGAACAAATCTACCCAAACTGCCTTAACACTGAAGAGAACAGAACTGAGGTCAGCTCTCAATTGATAGCTTTGCACATTATGTAGCTTGAGCACGGAGCAGAGAACAGCTCTGGCACAAGCATTTTATCAGATTTCATCCCCTCAGGAGCAGATTCTCTCTCTCTCTCGATTCCCCCAAACGGATGTAGCAATGAAATAAGCTATCCCGGGCCAGAAAATGCAGATGTGCGGCTCTGCGTGCTATTGACACCCAACATCGTGGCCACCAAGTAAAGGGCCAGAAACATCACCACACCCATGTCCTCTCCGGAGGATCACACAACTGTGCCCTTCTTCCACCAAATAAAACTTGTAAGAATCATGTACTTATTAACAGCTTCTCCATTTTATCTTCTTTCCTCTAGAGCAGCCAGTTCACCTGCATCAAACCCCCCTGAATATTGTTCCTAATGAGAACTATCTCCTCTCAGAGAGGCTTTTTCCAAGTGTTACACTTGAGTACTGCATAGTCCGTTTTCACACTTTGTTCATCTTACAGTAGGTAAAAAATGACAACGGTTACAGGAAATGGAGTGCTAAAAAAGCAAAGAAAGAAATCAGTGCTTGAAGTACAAGTCCCCTGCTCCTCTGCTGCCCCTGCCTCATGCACAAGCCCTACACTTTGAGCAAACTGACAGCCTGAAGTGCAGTTATTCTTACTGTTCTTACTGACAGTATTATATGGAGCCAGTAACTAAGAGTAAGTGGGATCAAGTCCTCCAGGGAGATGACCAGCAGGATTCAGGAGTATTTTTTTTCTTTCAGCACTAAGCAATCTACAGAGAGCCAAAATTTATCATTGTATCAGACTAATGCTTGAATGAACCAGCTTCCCCCACCCCCCTCCCCCCCAGGACCTTAGGTCCATATATAAACAGCGGCTAAAAATATACCTGCATGCTTTTGCTTTTTGCCACAAGCATTCAAATATGCTCATGTGAAAATAAACACAGGTACATATCTATGGACATCAGAGCAAGTGTGCCTAAGGGAGAAATCTATATTCTAGGAATATTTTTCTGATTGAGCATAATAATAGAGTGTAACTTGATTTTACCAAATAGTTATGCTTATGCTTTTGACATTTGCATTCAGTATTATACATTTACTTCCTAAGTTGCCATAGGATTCTGTGAAAACAAAATTTCATGGAGACGGGGGAGGGGAATTAGAGCTCTGCCTGCAACTTGCGCATATAGGATTTACTCAAGGGGCTTCATTAATAACAAGGTGACACAGGAATTAAGTGAGCCTGTTGCTGTCTTTTGCACAGAAGTGCAGCACAGGGGACAGCAGCTGAATGTTTTCTAGAATGTTTCCGTGAGCACAGGTCGCTGTGCAAGGTCTTCTGCTCCCCTAGGTACTGCTGCCCCTTGGGCCTTCTGTCACCTCTGTTTTTTTTTTTCCTCTTAATAAGGATACCTTCCTTCAGGATGGAACTCTTGGAAAGACAGGCACTCACATGCAGCTAATGCACCCTGCCTCTCGTTCCAAGAGCAAAACTGTGAGCAGTGAACGAGCTCTCTCAAGCACCTTCCCACCCGAGGCCTGCGCTCTGCTACTTCTCAGCCGGCACCAGTCCAGTGAAGCACTTTCACATGCAGTTAACGTTAAGCATATAAGCAGCCCCCTTGATTTCTGTAGGACTTCTCCCAGGCTTGATTTTTAGCAAGGACAAAAATGACTTGCTGGATCTAAGCCATTGATGGAAAAGCCCCTTGCAGCAGAAACTGTTTTTTTTTCTGTGCACGCAGTGAGTGCCCAGCCCATTTGAGTGAAGAGTACTTAACCCAAATGGTAATGGTCACAGCAACCTCAGCTCTCTCAGGTAGAGGAGAAGATTTCTGTGGGACAGAAGAGAAAGTGATTATCCATCCAAACGGGTAAGACAGGCACTATCAGATGTTGTTTCTGGGTTTCCTAGGACAACTAAAATAACATTATTTTGTTTCCACAGCAACACAAATGTATTATGTCACGATGCAAAATACATTCACAGTAAGCAAAGTGAAAAAAAAAAAAAGCTCCCTATATAGTAAAAATACAGATGAAAGATCCATCTCCAGCTCAAGCAGTTTTCCTCCCAGGAACCTGCATAACAAAATCAAGCCAGAATTTATACTTGTCTGGCCCTGCACAGTGCTCTGTCACAGATTTACTTCATTTCAGTGCAACAATTCACAATTTCTGGGAGGTTGAGTAGAGTTTCTTTGCACTACATGATTAATCATGGTATCAACCAGGAACTGCCTTCTTCCTCTGCTTACACATGTGGCTTGGAAATGCTTTTCTGCCCTGCTCATTATTTGTTATTTGATAAATGTGTAGTGCTACAGAATGGACAGGAGATTAAGCTTGAAATCAGAGGCATACTGTTGCTTCCCTTCTAAGATCAAGGGACCTGGAAGTAATTCATTTAGAGAAGGCATTACTGAATTCTTGAGAGAGAGAGAGAGAGAGACAGAAAGTGAGTATATATTTGAGTTTCAGAAAGTGATTTTTTTCCCTAATTGCTCTACTTGTCTTCCATGAAAAGTTTAATACAATAAAAAAGTTTTCACTGTTCCTGAATAAAGTATTTCCAGTGCATAGTTGCTGATCAGTTGTTCTCTCCTGTTTGGGACAACGTATTTTTGACTTCCTCTTAACATTGCACTGACTTCCAGTAGTCTATTTCAAACAGATCCTGCCTGACAGCGCTGCTCCACAGCAGCAGAATCATCTGCAGCTTTGCAGAGCAGGTACCCAAGAGCAGCTGCTGGCCCCAAGGATAGTTCCACCACAAAGAGCTCTATGGGAATACAAAGTAGAATAACAGTACTCCTTCCCTGAGCTATGATTTTTTTTTAATTTTTTTTTTGTTTTTTACAGTCTGCTTTGCTTTCTGCTTTGGCTACAAGTGTAAAAATACTCAAAAACACTGAGAAAGGAAATTAATTATTTTTATAAACTGCTTCAACTGAGGCAAACGCTTCCCCAACTCCCGCTGTGAATAAGTGTGTTAACATGCACACTCTCCCAGTAGAAAGACTTATGCATGTTCTCGCTTCCAGAAACGATTTTGCCCTTATCCGTGCTTGAATACACACGTTCCAGTGCACGTCACACTCTCCGGTCTTGTCCTCCACCCAGCATAACTAATGGTCAAGCTGTGCCATTGCAGTACACATAAGGAAAAAGCAGGTCACCTGCTTCCTACCTAGTGGATACAAGTGTGGGACAGGTATCTTCTGCCTGGGCTTCCTTGGAGGTAGCTGAAACCTAGTACCTGAAAGGGCTGGAGCTGGAAGAACCCATTTCCTACAATGACATGGAGTATGATCCCTGGCATTAGGCCTGCCACCATTACTCTAAAATCGATGAGGACCAGGAGGAAATGGGTTCAGTGCCACCAGTGCCCCCCTAGCTGAAGCTGAGCTCTCAGAGGACTTGGCCAAGAGTGAGTGGCAGGCTGCTGAGCAGACACCACCCCTGGCTTCACAGGGCATCTTGTTGGGAGGGGACAGTCCTTCCTAGCCAGGCTCTGCATTTGATTTCATTTTTGATGAGAAAAGAGAGATCAGGGCCGCAAGTTATTATCTTACAAGTGCAAGCTATTATCTTAAGAACTCCAGGATTTAGCTGGGGAAAAAATACATCTACTGGAATGAACACTGACAAGTAAAATATTTAATCCCCAAAGTTTTATTTCCCCCAAACATAAAATAATATTACTCTGAATGGTCCATAAATAACATTAATGGAGAAATTTTGAATGGGAAATCTCTAATGATATATGAGAGAGGACTTAAATAGGTTTAACCAGGCTCTCTCTCAAACTTGGCAACTGTTTTTTTAGATATACATACATATATATATATATTATATTATATATATATATAAAATGTAACATTATATTCTGCTATCTACTTGGACCAAATTCTAAAAAAAGCTTTTTGTTCCAAATTTACAAGCATCCTCAATGCAGAAGCAACTGAAATATGTCAGTGCACTCCTAAGAGAAAAGAGGTGATTCCACCTCTCTGCACTGGGCTGGAAGCTGCCATGAGGTCATGCCCAGCCTCATTTATGCTGTAGTATGAAGTACAGGAAGGCTTTATCACAAAGTGCTGTCTGCAGAGCTGCCACCTGAAACCTCATGCAGAAGCCAAAAGCACCAAATGTAGCATTTTTCTCTTAATATTCTAATACAAAGAGGGAAGAAGATCAGGATAGGTTAAGCATTATCATCCTCTTTTGCAGGTTAAACTAGACAAGCAGGAAGATGAACAAGTCACCAAAGAAATCAATGAGAAATTTGCAATTAACAAAATTTTATCCAGTGGACCTATTCTTCCAAATGCTTACACTCCTAGAAAATAAGAGTTATTCTGAGGAACAGCCTTACTTGTATACAACCAGCATGAAAGAAGAATCTAAAGTCACCATCTGAACAGACTTTTTGCAAAAAGCTTATTGCTGTTTTAGACTTATGTCATGTTGTGAAATGAAGCTTGTATGGCTCATTGCTTCCTAATAGCCACTATTAAATAAAAAGTCTTCGCTGTCACAATCTTTTTTTCTGTTTACATTTATCTGCAGCATGGAAGAAAGCAAAAGGTACTAGACATTAATTATAACTGCTAGGTAGCATATGACTTTATAATTTTATATGCATATAAAATCTTCAGTACACAAAACTTTCTCAATTACTGAGTTTTGTATAATAAGCACATTAATAATAATAAATAAATAAGCAAGTCCTGAAAGGAATTTAAAAAGCACTCCAAGCCAAAGACACCTCTCAAAGTACTGGAAACAATCTCTACTACAACATTTCTATTAAAAAGAAAGATTATAAAAAATTAGCTTCATACGAGCAGAATGATTCAGGTCTTTTGACATTGACATGTATTTGGTAGCTTCGGTCAAAAAGTTTTTACCATGCAGGTTCTCTGAATGTGGTTGGATAAGCAATAAGGACTAAATCAAGTTCAAATGCTTTTGTGGAACAGTTGAACTCTTATTCATAACTCTGAAACAAAACAACACTGATTTTCAAGCGAACTTTAAGTAAACTTAGGAGACATACTTGCAATCCTAATACTGATGATCAGTTCTGGGGCACATGCAAAGCCTTATTCACAGGACTTCTTCTGAAACAGCCTTGCAGACACCACAAAACATTTGTAGAAGCGATCGAAACACTTTAAAGATGGGAGAAGTAAAACAATAGAAGTTTCTAACAGTACAAAGACACAAGTGATCAAGTACTTCCTACAAACATAATCTTATTTTTATGGGTTTCTTTTCCTCAAAATAGTTTTGATTAATCAGAAATACTGATGCCATATCCCAGAAGATTAAAGTTTCCTTATGTTTAACAATGGCAATAAATCATCCATATTTTTAACATGGAAATGGTTTTAAAAAGTGTTGAGTTCCCTGTGCCTCGGTCACAGAAGTTCAGAATTTCCCTGCATTTAAATTAAGATATTTGTCATTTTCAGCCTCCTTAAGGAATCTTCTCTCATAGGTCAGATTAAGATGTTTCTAGTGTGCCAGAATAATCATCTTTTTTTGTTGTTTGTTTAAATGAGCATCCCTGGAGGAATTCTGCAAGATGTCAGCATATGAAAAAGCTTATGTCTGCCCTTTGACTTGTGCAGGGTAGCTTGAATATTCCTAAACTCAACTGCAAGCAGCAATGCTCTTCTCGTTACTCTAGTCCATAACTTCACCTCACTTGCTGTTTCAAGCTTTTCTTTTAACATGCATTACATGCTTCGTAAGATTTTGTAGACTGAGTCCTTTCACTCAGCACTTCCTCACACCTTCCAGCGTATCGATATTATTTTAGTTCCTCAGCTATATTTTCAAATTACTAAAAAAAAAAACAAAACAAACAAACAAACAAAAAAAAACACCACACATGATGTGCTAGAGTTTAACTTACACACAACAGATGAGGTGTGATGATGCCAAAATGCTGGGATGGTACTGAAGGAAGTTGCTGAGCATCTTAATAACAATTGAGCGATTGGCGTCTTTCTGATACCACTAATAGGCACTGGGTCAGCTCCTTCATGGGGAAAACTAGTAGAATTACTAAAAATCTACTCTCTGCTTGTAAATGAGAGCACTCTAATTTAAGGTACATTTTTTGCCTTGTTCGAACTTGTCTAAATCAGCACAGTCCTTGGCTCACACCATTTTAATAAGACCCATGTGTATTAAACCAGATCATATGACACATGTTAAGGTTCATGTTTGATATCAAATTAACTATCTGGATGATTTATGGAAAAAAGTTCACCTCCCTTTCTCCCACATGAGGTTTAAGGCTAATCTTCAACCAGATCTTCCAACACTTTCAGCATAAAGGCCTTCCCCACTTGAAGCCTTCAATGTTGTTTTTATTATCACAAGAGACCGGTACCCAGCCTAGCATCTGTTATTATTCCCTTGCCTCCCCTCTCTGGGAGGATGTACGAACTGAGCATATATCACTGTGATTACTGGATGCTAAATTCCTAGAAGCATTGCTTTCCACTGCCTCATAGAAAGACTTGATTGCACTATTACTGTATGCATTAATGGGCTGCTTGGCTATAAAGGGAATTGTTGAGCAGTTTTCTTCAACAACCACTACCACCAGAAAAAAAAAAAAACTAAAAAAAAAAANTAGTTTTCTTCAACAACCACTACCGCCAGAAAAAAAAAAAACCTAAAAACAAAAAAAATTATATATATATATATACACACACACACACACACAGAGCAATAAAACCCTCACAAGTCTCATAACGTAAATGAACACCCACTACTAGCCGTTACCCACAAGGATCAGCCTGATAGCTGTATTAATAATGACGGACATTTGGCCAGAATTACTTTGGCAGACAAAAGTGTAGGTTGTACCACCCTCTGACCAGCATACCAGCCTACAATACTGGAAGTAAGGGCAGGTGATGCCTCTGCTTAACCCAGATATTCACATACTTGTGTGAGCATTTGGTTTTCATTGCTTACCGTTTTATTTTGCTGTGGGAACAAGCCTGGTGAGGACACAGGTGGATAAATCTGCCTTGCTTGCAAGGCCGTACAGATGGGTACAGACGGATAGGTCATAAGCTTGTGTATTATACCCCATGTCTTCAGAAGCTGCCACCAAACTCTGTCTCTACTTCTTGCCCAAGCTATTACAGACCAAAAATAAGGTGCCCAAGTAAGATTTACAGTGAGAATAGCCAGGCTACACTGAAGTTGTTTCCCCTCCCAACATGTAAGTCTACATGTAGCACATGGTGCATATCCCTCTTTTACAGCTGGCTCTCCAAAATAATTTGACAAGGGCTAAGTTGCTTACATGCTGAGACCACTTGCTGTCCTGTGGACAAATATTCTTGTATTACCCTGCTCTACTGTGCTCATACATATTTCCTTGCCTTACGCAAAATTGATAAATTCTTAGGTTCACAGACTGCCTTTCTGTTCTGTATGTTGCTCTGTATGTTGCCTCAAACAGTGGAATCATGATAAGCAACTACGGCTCACAGGCCAGAGACTAATGACTAATAAACAGAAAATTCAATATATTTGCATAAAAGCACATAGAGTCAATCCCATGGAAAGGCTGTGAATACAAATCACCTCTAGCTGTGTTGTATATGCATATACATAACCTGCTTTTTTCCTTAACCCACCTTGAGTTTTGCCTCCAGAACCTAGTATCTTCGGCCGAGTAGGATGCAGCGTGATCATATGGAAAAGGTCTATTCCATGATATCATTTTCCCTTCAACCTATGGAACCACTTTAAATGGAATTCTGAGCCTTCAGGTTTATCTGCTCTATAATTTCTATAAGCATGACAGCTTTAAAAAAGCTAGAAACACAATCCAACCAAATTTTAGGAGCATTAATTGTGTAAGTTTTGTTCGCTTATCTCCATTAAAAACAGCTGTGTAGTTAAATATTACCTATTTCTGTTCATGCCTTTCATGCGACTGACAAAGTCATTTTAGAACAATGTTCTGTTGGTGATAATATTTAGCTATAGACTTTACTGATAAGACTTTAAAAAGAGGATGACATTGCATATTACAAGCAATATACCCCAAGAATTACAGAAGACATTGTATCTGTTCACTGAATGCTCTGCTCATTTCTTTAAACCATCTTTGAGAATCTAGTCATCATCTAGGCATTTTTCAAAATCTTATTTTAATGAAACACATTTAGAAGATCACTTTAATGAAACACATTTTACCTTTGCTTGCACTGAAATAAAGTAGAGGTTTGCTGTACACGCTCCCCTTACAGGAATCAAAGGCAGACGCCATTTTCGTCACAAAAGCAGTAAAACCACCTGCACTTCCAGTTGTCTATCTCATCTCTCTTTCATTTCCGCTGCCTGACTGCAGGCCACTTTATATCCCCCCAGATGATAAATAAAGCTAAACTATTCTTATCCTTTGAGATCAGGTCTTAATTTTATGCACTGTCTTACGCACTGCACTTTGGAAGCCCAGCCCCATTGGCTAAGGAAGGTTCATCTTCTGCAGTGATGCCCTTCTGCCTTCATGCTGCACGAGTTGAATATTTTTTAAAGCACATCATAGCTACACTGAAGTCACTTGTCGCCTTTGAAAGCCAAACTCCACTGGATGAGAGGCGAGATGGTCAGTGAAGGAGTGGTGACAGACCTCATCAAATGGGAGCCTCAAAGCTATGCTCTCCACCAACATACACATGCAAACGTAATGAAAATACTTGCAAGCAAAACCCAATGTCAACCGGCAACATTTTGTAAAGATGTACAAAGTTTTTTTTTTTACAAACTCTTTGTAAAACCAAAACATTGTCTTCACTTCCACTACTAATCCTATATGGAAATGTCTGAAGATGTACCTCTGATTACTAAAATATTAATCACAAGTTATAAAGATTTACTTAAAGAAAAAACTGAAGAAAAACGGAGAAGAGGTATGAGGATCACAAATACAGATTTACAGGATGCAATAGATGCATGCTTATATTGCTCGGATAGAATTTCCAAGAACGGTGTGAAGTTATCAATGATTTAAATGGGAATAGGATCAGACTGATATTCAGAAATTCTACAAATCCCACACTCAGATTTCACGCAGAAATTTCAAGGTAAATTCCAAGCTTCCTTTACAGAAAAAGTGATCTCTGGTAAACTGCATAGTGCATGTCTCAGTTTGGGACAGTTTTTTATTGTCATCTTTGTCTCCAGTGAGAGAATAGGAAAGATGGCTAGATCTTATTTATTCATAAAACCCCTACTTATAATAAACAGCCATTCATTCTTATATGAAGTGCACTCATTATAAACCATCAGTTTCTCTTACTGTAGGTCCAGAGGACCTAATCAACCTTCAGGAAGGAAAGTTATCAAAAGATTTCTATAAAGAAAAAGAGAATGAAAAAAAGAAAAAAAGCCCAAACATCCAAAAGCTCACTGCTGAACAAACTAAATTAACTAAATAATGGGAAACACATTTACAATGTATTTTAATGGCAAGCCTATCCAATTTGTGATTTAAGAGGTCAAACCATTGGTTATTTTTGCATTCCTCGTAATTTAAGAAGCAGCAGACTGGGAAATGTGCACTCACAGGCCTTATAAAACTGCCTTCCTTATTTTGAATAATAGACATCTATTGTAAAAAGATTACTGGTGGAAAAGCCCCCCTCCAT
Source organism: Crypturellus undulatus (assembly GCA_013389825.1). Taxonomy (NCBI): domain Eukaryota; kingdom Metazoa; phylum Chordata; class Aves; order Tinamiformes; family Tinamidae; genus Crypturellus; species Crypturellus undulatus. The sequence goes on from VWPW01016628.1 coordinate 502,079, forward strand.
GTTTACACGCCTTGGCTGGAGAGCCCGCTGCCCATGAGGCTCGCTAGGAAGAATGAGTGTTTATAGAGACAAAAGAAATCAGCCACAGAAAATCCCGCCACCCATGTCTCCGGAAAATGTGAATCGCTCCAAGAGTTGGGACTACACGAATTGCTGACACCAGATGGTAACATTCCCCGTGAGAGCCCTGCGCCAGCATCTTGTGCTGAGAATGAGAGTTTTTCTCAAGAGCTGAAGTCTAAGCCGAATAATCGGAAAAACAAGCAGAAGGAAAAGATGAGATGGGTACGCGGCTCCAGCTCTCTATTGGTATGGTCCCATGGACTTCTGCTTTGGCTGCACCAGACTCCTGCCAGCCCACCCAGAGGAACCAGCAACCCATTTTGCCTGGGACTAAGTCCATCTTAGAAGACTAGAGGGCTGTTATCTTGAGTTTGAGGAGCTACCTGCTTCTCAAGCTGAACAGGTAAACTGATGCGAATGATGACACAGCTATAAAATAAACTAAAATGTAAAAGGGATAAGGTATCTGGTCAATTTCTTCCTTATTCAAGGAGCACTCTAGCATAACCTGACATGAACAAGCAGACATGGTATGTTTTGAAAAGGTAGTTGCAAACACTACGGAAAAAGAAAAGTCAAACCCTCCCCACAGCAAATTATTTGGCTGTTTTTAGAGAAAGGAGGTTGCCTGAGGAAATCAAAGAGAAATTAGCAGATTTTGTTCACTTTCTTGTTGTCAGTTGAGGAACACAGCAAGAGCTTAATGACTTCACTAAGTGGTAACACAGCATTATCTTTCAGTGAATAGAGTTAGCTGGAACATTTCTAATTAAATTTCATTCAGTCATTGCCTAATTGGACATTGTTCATGGGAGGTTTTATTTTGCAGTGTGTTTTTCTTAATATATACATAAGCTGGTGGTCAAGAGACTAACTTGAGACATGGAACAGGGAAATTCAGTTCCATATGCTGCCTGGTTTGATCCAGCTGCAAAAGAAACAGTCTGGTTGATACTAGCCTAAGCTGGCATTTGGAAACCAAAGTCCATGCAAATGGAAATCAGCATATTTAAAGTCAGTTTTATTCTTAAAAAAAAAAAAAAAAAAAGCCTAAGAATCCTGTGTTTATTTTTAAGTCACTTGCAGGCTGTTTTTTGAGATAATTTTCATTTAATGACCAACAAAGCTGGTTTATTTTAATGAGTTCAGAACCATATAGACTCTGCAATGGATTAGCAGTTCTGCCCATGATATCTAAGCTCAAAAGCAGCCTGCTTTTCCTCCTGTCTGAGATAAGAGAAGAGGCAAATAGTTGCAGGCCTTTACCCAAGCACTCTGTGTGCTCTAACTCAAGACCAAAAGACTACTGCTCAGCCAGTCACCTCTCACTTTCCTGGTTTAACCTTGATCCATTCCCTCAACCACAGTTTCCCAGAAAGAAGATCTAGTCATTTCTCCCAAACACATAATGTTACAAGACAACTTAGAAAAAAACCACAAACCACAAACCAGCTTGAATGCTGTCTCAGGTGGACTTACATGCTTATCTGTGGGGACATGCATGGGAAGACCTTCATGAATTGTGCTGCTTTTATTTCTGGCAGGTTATATTGAGTAAACCTGCCACAGTAAAAAAAAAAAAAAACCCTGCAATAAAACATCCACTGCTTATATGAGAGATGAATTAGGATTTCCTTGACTCTTCCCTTTAAACTTAACCAAAAGTCAAGTGAAAGGAGTTTCAAATCACTGTGCGTTAATAAACTATCTAATGGCACAGAAGAGGACTGTTGGTAGCTGAGGATTTTTATGGTGGTAACAGTTTGTGTGCGTGGAGATAAGTATGCCAGTCTCAGATCTACACAACCTAAAAAATGCCCAAAGTGGCAAAACAATCTGTCCCGATAAACAGACATCATAGGAATTCAATAGAAACAAAATAACCTAAACAGATGATGAGACTATAAATCCTTACACTACTGATATCTGAGACAGATTTCTATGTTACGCAGAAAGTAGATCTAGGCCATGCGTGAGTAAAAGCAAAGCTTTTACTGGTATACCATTAACCATGTTGTACATATACTTTACTACGGGGAACAATGAAAACAGAACACAAAAAATCTAAACCTCTCTGAATCATTTGTATGTTCTGAAGGTTCTGGGAAGCAAAGTTAGCCTGCAGATAGGAAAGGGTAAGCAGCAGTAGAAAGTCTCACAGACGGAATCGTTTTGTATTCATCATACTGCATAGTGATGAAAAACAGTGTCTGAAGATGAAGAATCGTGAGTAAAAGGCAAAGACAAAATGTGCACCTGTAGCTGCTCAAGTAATAACATGTGAGTTGTTCTTGCAGCAAAAGCCCACAACTGGGAACAAGACTCTAGTCTGCCATTAACCAGCTCTAGACCAACCTAGAGTATCTGCTACTCATTTATCAGGAAAACAAGGCCCAGAGCAAATGTATAAGCTGCTGTGAGACAGGCAGAAAAAAAGTATTCTCCTTACTTGCTCAGTGGAGAGCACCATAGTTTTGAGCTCTCCGTACACCTGATCTGTTCCAGCTCCCCTGTTCCTAAAAATATTTACAGCCTAACCCAGGACAACTTCACTCAAGATAACTTTCTGCAGGTTGCATCTGCAAAAATGAAATAAGCAGCAATATATCCTTGCCTCAAAGGACTGCCTGGAGTCTTCATTAGTCAACCCTGTGCAGAGCTAGAGATCGCTGCATAGGAGTTCTGCATAAGTGCAAGGCATTGGGACATCACATAATGTAAAAGTTTGTCAAACTACAATTTTTGTGAAAGCCTGGAAATTGTCATGGTCAGAATCAATTATGTCACTCTGTACTTTCAGTTACCAAGTAAAACAAACAGTTAAAACTACTTCTATTTAGCAAAGTACATAACTTCTACTCATCATTTTCCTCACTCATTTCTCACTGCCCTCATTAAAGATCGAAGGCCATTCAGGCTGGAAAGGGCTCTGAGAAGTCTATTCAGTGCAACCCCCTGCTCAAGCAGGCCCACCTCTGCCCAAACCTCTCTCCAGGCTTGCCTCCTCCAAACACCTTGCCAGGCAACCTGGCACTGTGCCTGACTGTACTCCCAGAGACAACATTTTTGCTTTATCAGGTAGCAATCTCCTCACCCATTTCAATTTATGCCTGCTGTCTCCCATCCTTGTGCCATGCACCTTTTTAAGGAGCTGATGGCATCTCCTTGGTAGCTTGCTTGCAGGCATGGCGGGTGGTGCTGTGAGGTCCCCCTGAAATTGCCTCACCTCAGCTGCTCCTGGGGCATGTGCTCCAGAGTTCCCCTGACCACCTTCGTGATCTGCTGCTCAACTCGCTCCATCTCTCTTGTCCTGCAGTCCCCAAAGGAGATGCAGAACTCCAGACACGGTCTCAAGAGCGCTGAGTAGTGTTTTCTATTTCATTCTTCTCTTCAAAAGCAATCCAATACAAAAGCAATCTAACTTGTCCAACATAGATGGTCACTGACTTCAAAGGGAGAAGAACAGAGAACAAATAGCCACTTGAACAGAGTCTGAAAATATTTCAGTCCTCTAAGGAGCTGCTAGTCAATAGGCTGAATTGCAGCAAGTGATTATTTAAAGTTAATAAATTGGAGGGGGAAAAAAACAAAAACAAAAACAATGCTCTCTCCAAAGAGCTCTCTCCAAAACCTGCCTCACCATTATTCCATGAGTGATGCAGTCAAGCAATGTCTGTCTTTTCACCACCTGCTTTTGCCCAGCTCACATGCACTTTGCTAAGTAGTCAGTATCAGCCAGAAGTACCTCCACTGGCCCCGATCTTTGGGCAGTTTCAGTCAGTTGCCATTTTTAATATCCTTTCTGATTTATGGTTTTCCTCCAGGGCAAAGACTTCCACAATCAACTTTGGTTTTGGGCCTACAGTCTGACATATGTTAAACATTACCTAATTTTCAGGTGTTGTGGGGTATAAAAACTGTGCAAATAATTACTTTCTTGGATATATGACTGAAGTTATTTTTAATAAGATTGTTTGATTTCTCAGCATTTTGGAGTATTTGTTTTCATTATGCTTGTAATACATTTCTGGCAACTGCACATACCTTTCTGCATATGACAGGAAAATTACAAATAGCTTCATCATCTGGAATGATTTATGTATCTGTTAATTATGATCATGGATTAGTAATCTGCATCCTAAAGTGTAGCTCAGCTATATATTCATACAGTGATAAAAAGGGAACACTCTAGACTGAAAAGAGCAGGTACACTGTTTATTTACTTCTAATATAAGCTCAAATCAAGTTCTAATCTGTTCCTTGAACATAAATTTAGGACTACTCAGGGTGGAACAAAACTGTGAATCACAAAAGAAAATGGAGAAAACCAACTCCCATTGATTTAGGCGCCCTTTCCAGTTCAACTTTAGGCTTCCACTCAGTATATGAGTTTCTCTTAAATTACATTAAAACCCTATATAAAAGGCACTTTTAGCTACAAAGGTAGCAAAGGTGTGAAGGAACATGTTCTCACACTGATATATACTTCTATATAAAAGCGCCCTCCCCTTACTGAATTATAAATGCAAACATTTGGATTACAGATTCCTCTTAATGGCTATGATAACCTAGAACAGGTTATTTCTGCTTCACTTCTGCAAAAGAAGAGAAGAGCAGGAAATTGGCTGTTTAGGCTATTTACATTTTTTTTTTTTGTTTCTTTCTTGGATTTTTTTTTTTTTTCTCTCCCAGGAGCACTCAATACTTCCAGGTTCCACAGAAATGTCATTTTCTTGAATGTATTAGATTGCATAGATGATTGATACTAAAAACAAGTATTTTCTCATCTGGTTATTGTCTTGTCAGCAGAACATGGCTAGAAACGGCCCTCTTGAAAGGCCGGTGCATCTCCCAGCCACTGTTGACATTATGCTAGGAACACCAGCAGAAGAATTCTCTTGTATCGTTTAAAAATGCCTACTTGATTTCCTGAAAACTAGGAACAAGGGGTGAATTTTGATCATCAAAAAGCAATTTAGCATGCCAAGTAATGTGTTTTATTGCTTTAAGAGGGGCACACCTGGAAAGCATATTTTTCCTTTTTTCCCTTAAGCATAAGCTCGTTTCACAGGGCATGCAGTGAGTACAGTTTTAATGTAAAAGGTACTTTCTAGAGGCATGTGAAGGAGTATCTTATGAAAGTTATGTATTAGCTTCCAAGTGAAACATTACCAATTGGCATTTCAACTTTTTCTTGAAGCTATGACAGCTAGCAAAGAGCTCTAAACATCCAAAAATAAGGCATCTGGTGTCTATCTGTGCAAATGGAGATTATACAATCAAGTCAAAGAATGTGTCAATCCTATCACCGGAAATACAGCAAGTTTACTTTTTAATTCACTGCACATGAAAACTCTTAAGCTTGTGTTTCATATCCTTGCTTCTCATCCCAATTATCAAAAACCTTTTCTTTCCCTACAAATTTTCTTTTCACTACAAGTACAAATATTAATTGCAAAACTGCAGGTGTTTGCCAAAGAAGTTACTTCATTGTGGCTATCAGTAACAGTATCAGTTTCATAGTTTCAAAATTAATATTTACTTTGGCCTTTCTTAAACTTTTGTTTTTATTTTTTTCCATGTCCATTTAAATCAGGCTTGTATGGAATCACCTCAAAGCAACAAGCAATGCTGGTCTTAAACTGTAACCAAAAAAACCCCACATCAATGATAATTAGGTTCACTTTGTCAAAAGCTTTTACCACCCCACTCAATTTGTTTCTTTTTTTACTAAATCATTTCCTGGAAGCTCTTATGGTACACTTGATTGACAGCATCAGATAGACTAAAACTAGTTAATTAGGAAGATTAAAAAGTTTAAGATAAGGAAAGCTCTCTGACTGACAATTAGGAACAGGATTTTAAAATGCATACATTCTGTTCGTTTAATTCTGTATTGTGGGAAATCATTAGGTGCACAACAGGTGCACAAAAATATACCTTCCCCTGGGTCTCTGAAACTTGAAAGTCTTGTCCTTTTTGATTCCACAGCCAAGCAGTTATAGTACTGAGAAATTACCAGCAACACCAAAGTTTTCATAGCTTCTGCGTATAATTTCCTTGTCTTAAGAATCCTGTTTTTAACCAATCTATCCACCTCAGACATGCCAGGCACCTGCTAATCCACCAAGTAACACTGTAAGTAAAAAAAAGCCCTGGCTTTCACTGTAATCTCATTTAAAGATGTCAATTAATCTGACATTATTGCTGCATATAAATTTCCACAGAGTATCTGAAACACTGAGTGAACCTGAAGACGACGCTAGAAGGAAGCAGGTATGGCTACATAGGTATGTCAGAATCAGATCTTTTGGTCATACTGCTGTTGTGTTACCATCCTTAAAAGCATCTCTTCCTGCATCAGCACCAGAACCACTGAAAGTGTCTAGTCAATGATTCTTTGCCCATCAGGTGGCATTTCCCAATGAGGAAGTGTTAATGCCTCTCACATTAACACATGCAGCAAGCACCAATGAATGACTGGCTACAATAGGGTTAAAAACTAGTTTCTTTATGCATATGGTTTCTTTCTCAGCTGTGAGATCAGTTATAGGTCCCTGGCCAAAGATAACAGCTAAAACATAACAGCTGTTGGTGCTTCCACAGTCGAGGTGAAGTATTTCCTTTCATCCTTACTAGTCACTGATAATGTCCCAATTCTCTATTCACTGGAAATGTCAAGGGCACGAGCAGGTTATTACAAAATGAAATGAATGAACTGTTTAAACTGAGACCACGCCTGTGCACAGGGTGATGTTTCTCTGTTTCTGAAAGATTAAAACTCAGAGTGGAAAGGACAAAGCAGCACTCACAAAGGCAGCTGTTGGACACAGGAAGTTAGAGTCCTTTTTAAGAGGAACTGGGGAGGAGAAAATTAACCATCATCATCAAGGTCAGCATGGCAAGGCCATCAGCAAAGGATAGTTGTGCAAATACTTCCTACCTGTTGCCAGTTCTTGATAGCTTGACACTTTTCTGCTCCAAAGCACAAATGTTTCAGTAAGTAACCATCCCACGTGTATGTAAATACTGTAAAAAGAACAAAATCAGTATTACTGTATTTGTACCATCTGCAGAAAAATTACTTAGAACTAATTCATATTTTGCATTTTCAAAACCATTTACATAGATTTTAATCTGAAGGATTATGTGCTATCTAAACTTTTAAAACAACCATCGTCTCCCTCTCTGAAACCTGGTCTCCACTAGAACATTTTAGCAGCAAAGTTAATGAGCTTAGGGATGCATTACACCAGCACGTAATCATACTCGCGATCACATCCCTTTTCAAGCAGGATGAATGAAATAACTTCCTAAGATACAGCAGCAAATACTTGCTCCTATGAAAAAAAAAAAAAAAAAAAAAGGCACCCATAGACTCGGTATGCATGCATACAGTCACCCATCAGGGAAGTTGGGATTTACACAGCTATACTAATTTGGAGAGTGATTTCTATGCTGCTTTCCTGTACAGTTAAAGTGTATGTAAGGCCATCTAGTCCTCCTTCCTTTCCTCTCCTGTAAAAGAAACCAAATCAAAACTCAGCACATTGCTAAAGAATTAAGGAAAAAAAGTGTGCAGTGTTGGATGTTCCACATTAGAGGTGCTCAGAATGGATACATGCACCTCTGTAGTAACAGTTTGCTGAGAAAATGTTTTTTTGCAATGATTTCATGCATGCAGATCTACAGTATGATCACACAAAGCTGCTATCCTAAGACACAAAGCTGCTACAAGAACACTGGAGGTAAATAGTATTTCAATAAAAATCATATAAAGAGCAAAAGAAGAGAGAGATCAGACCACGTAAGTGGTTTTGATGTTTATATTCCATGTATAAATAAAACTCTATTTTAAAAGAAATACACACATTACAAAGCTTAAGTTTCAGCCTAATGAGATTCCACCCCAAAAATCAATTTGCCCCAGAGCCGCCGCAGTTTGCTGTGATGCAACTGCCATGTGTACAATTCTTGATTTCTCACTACCCTCTGCCCACAGATTTTGTATGGATCTCTAGATCTATTTTGTTAAAATGCTCATATGGATTTGCTCACCTGAGGTGACACAGAAAACCTCTACACCCAAATAAAGAAAATAAGAGGGCCATGAAAGTTGTATTAAAAAAAAGGAAAAACGGATTTTTATGAATGAGGGAATGTTAGTGTTCAGTAAAATTAATGCAGCCATATGCTGTAGCCAGTGTAACATGATGCTTCCTGGAAAGGACCGTGTGAGCTATACATCAAGACGGAGTTGCCTAATTATTATTCTCATGCTTAAGTTGGGACCACCTTTGCGCAGAAGCTACAGCTACCATACCTTTCTGCTTTGGTCACTGACTCTGAAAGATCAATGTTTCCAATGGAAAAGCATTTATTGAGTCTTAAAACTTTTTCTCATAGAAGTTTGTTTTTTCAACTAATGGATATACTTCTGCAAAAACTATTAGCTTTCCATGGGAAAATACCAATAGGTCACTGAATGGCATAAAGAAAAAAACCCACTGAGGAACAAATCTGTATCACTGAAATACTAGCTTTGTTCATACATATGTAACTACACCTTGTGGAAGTTACCCACCACATTCTCCTCTCTAGCCTGGGCTGCATCTCTCACAATAGGTCTGTTCTCCCCACCAACAGGGAGGTTGTGATTTATTGTGAATACTGCAGTGTGATGCAGAAACCCAGCCTGGAAAACAAGACAGCACGAGACAGCCAAAACACATTTTTCCATTTTTGAATTGGTCATTTTTTTCAGAATAGTATGTTAGTCAAAACATGAAATATTCTGCAGTTGTTACTTTATTTTCTCTTTTGGCTATAAAGTGACAAACTATTTTCTGGATAGTCGAAATTTCTTTTTATAGTTCTGGACTGACTGTGTTGGAGGCCAGGATGTGTGAGTTGAACGAAATTTTAATACAAAAGAGTAAAACTGCACTATACTTTAAAGTAAAGATTAATGTCTAAGTTATTCATCAGAATTTAACTGCAGGACAGGAAATACACTTCAAAACTCAGATTTTCTTAGAATCACATTGAAGTAAAATGAGGAAGAGAAATGAAATAGAAGCGAGCATTAATGCCAAAGACTAAAGATCACATCAAAAGCAACTAGGACTAGCAATATGTTTTCTTCTTCAGTATTTAAATCACCAGCTAGGAGAGAAAAGCCATTATGGTTATAAAGATACTCTCAAGCAAAATCCATATTTGAACAGCTGCACAGAGGTTTACCTGAACCTACAGGAGAAACTTAGCTTGAGCAAACAAACTTCAGCTACTCATTTCAATGATTTTTAGCTAAGATGTCCCATAGGATACAAGTTAACATTGCTATATAATCCTTTACTAGAGCAAGGCAAAAATGTTATTTTGCTTGCCCTTGTAGCCGAGAAAGTGCTAGGAAACAGGTCCGCATGCTGTTATGTGGCATGCGTAATTACTGTGTCACCAGGCTATTCTGTTGATACTAACCAGAAATTAGAAAGGGAACAGTATCCAGAAATTACTCAGAGGAGATGACAATGACTTGGCTTTTTGCTTTCTAACAGACTGACCAAAGTCAGGGAACCTGAAACACCTTCAAGCCTGGACTTGGCATCTGGCATGGTAGGAGTTTTACATAGAAAGGATCCTGGAATCAACTTCGGGGCCACTCTGTAACTGGGTATTTTTTGATTGATTAAATACATGCCCAATAATTGCACTAAAATACTGTAATACATTGCAAACTTACAAACACCAAACATCACATACTTCATCAACACCAAATACTTCATCAGTAGCAATAACACTGACAGGCATAATTGCAAAATCTTAAATTTTAAGGACTCTTTCTGTGTTGCCAATGATATCTCCTCTCTCCACTTTAAATGCCAGTTTGTTCACTATTAGATTACCTAGTAGCATTAGACTCACTGAAGGTATTTAAATGTGGTTCTTGCTGCCTTATGGAATCCTCCATTAAAAAAATATATTTTTTTCCAAAACTGAGAGAATAACTGGGGATTCTCAAAGTGGGCTGTTGTGGTAGAGAGAGATCAACATTTTGGCTTTTTTTTTTTTCTTTTTTTTAAAGTAACATGTGTTAAAGGTATTATTTCATAAAATATATGTTTATTATGCAGTTATCTCAGCCTGAAGGCTTACGGCTTTCCAGTATGTATAAAACAGTACATAACTATAACCCATAGAGACTGTGGGCTTATTTAAGTCCCCTGACTCTAAGCAAGAATACCAAAATAGCAGAAAGTAAACAGAAGGCTTCCTGAATATAGGAGTCTTAAAAATAAACAAACAAACCATATAGTTAAGCACAGCACTGTTGTTTAATTAAAGTTCCAACAATTACTATCTTGATCCAGATACTATTAAGAGTTATTTTACATTTTTGTAAACTCACTAGTTTCAAGCATGCTTTTGGAATAAATCATGCAACCATATAAAGATATTTTAATAGCCAGATGTACTTTGGTGCCTCAGTCATCTCATGCGGTAAGAAACATCTGGTAAGGAACCTGTCCAGAGGAGAACAATTTCCCCCACTCCCTGTAACAAGCATACGTACACACATGCACAAAAAGGTACCTTGCAGCCTCAACATGCAGGCCCAACAAAAATACTGCATGTTTAATGGCTTTCTATAGCTTGTTATTATTTTATCATTTAGTTTAATGGACAAGCTCGCATGATTTTGGATTCAGTAAACTGCTGCTAGGAATAAAAGATAAAGAATGATATTCTTGAGTGGTTATATGCCAACAAAATTCTCAGTGAATGATCCAAAACAGCTTCTGAACCTTAGGAGGTGGCTGTGGGAATGACTCCAGTAAAAGCCATATAGGTTTTCTCACTTAACACTTGTACAGGAAGCTTTCCATGCTCCTGTTGGTAAAGTTGATATGCACTGAGTGTTAAATGCTGTACTTTGAAAAATAATACCATTGCATCTCCTTCACATTGTCTGCATAAACTGAGCACTTTCCCATGAAAACAAGCATGTTATCCAAACAATTTGGAAAATTGTTGGGAAACGCGATAGTCTTTTCAAACGGGATTCAGCAACTTGGATGACATTATACCACCTTGTCATGGATGAAGAAGTGAGAGTATCTGACTTACCTTAACTAATTTTCACTAGTGCAATGACTCACTCTACTTTTCTTAACAAAAACCATTGTTGAGTCCTAGGTATTAGCACTATCAGAAGAGCATTAAATAGCAAGAGCATAACTATTTGTCACAGAAAAATGTAAGGTCTATGCAACAAAGGTGACATTAATTTGCGGTTTTATTGCTATGAGACACAATATATCTGGTTGTCATTTATTTGCAGGGATTATGTTGGACACTAAGTGCAACAGGATTTTTTTTTTGCTTTGCTTTGTTTTATAACCTCCTTGAAGGATTGATATATTTTAAATATTTTCTGTATTTGCAAGCATTACACTGATGCAACTATGTGGAGACCTATGAGAACAAATGCTTATTTTCCTAGAATACATAGAAAGATACTTAGTTGCTGCTGAGCTGGTAACTGCAAGCAACTACTGAAGAGCTCCAGATCCACAGTGGAAGTGGTTTCTTTCAATTTTTTTGAGTCTTCTTCTGCTGCTGAGACTTTAGAAACAGACTGATATTCCCTGTTTAAAGACTGAACAGCAAAAACTGTGTAGACTTATGAGAAATAAGTGCTCTGCCTGTTAATAAACACTTTAGTAGTAAATTGTAGGGTGTGATGACTAGACCTGATTATGCAAAAGATTTTCAAGCTTTTTTTTTTTAAATAAAGTTATCAGAGAAACTAAACCATGAAGAATACAGCTGAGTAGCTTTTAGAAGTTATTTTATAGTCCAAGTGATAATAATAGAGACTTTTTCCTGATGCACAGCAAACTACATGAAACTCTTCTAAACATTTTGCATACTTTTCTCCATCCACCCAGTAGATGCTATCAGATTGCCACTGGATATCCAAGTTTAATACAGAGTGGGCAAAACTGCCTCAAAATGAAATTCAGGTGGCTAAACAATATTAGCAAGAATAAAATTTAACAGTATAGTAAAACTGGTTACGGGTAATGTCTAGGCACTAACAACAATGACAAACTCACAGTATTCTATTAGAGATGCTTAGTAGCCCAGTTCTTGTCTGAAAACCAAAGCAAACTTCCTAAGGGTAGTAAGTCATAGTCCCACAGATGGTAATGCTGGCCTTTGGGCTCCTCAGCCAAGCTCATAAACATGTTTCAAGCAGCAAGCACTCTTATCTGATAAAGTAATTCACTTTCTAGACAAAAGGAACACAGAAAATCAAATGCACTGGACGTCGCTAAAGCTTGTGATGCTGTGCCATAGGGGAAGTTATTAATTCAACCAGTAAAACCAGAGATTAGCACCAGAACTGCAAAGGAGATAGCAAAGAGGTCTACTCATAGTGCTAAGTATTGAAAGTATCAGGCTAGAAGGAGATAACTCATGCAGCACCTCATGGCTTCAGTGTCTGAGACCACCAATTCCATTTAATGACATTTTCACAAACGGGAATGATTTGCTGAAGATATTACCAACAACTTTAATGCAGCAGAGAGCTGCCATATCCTACAGGAAAAAAATGCATGACCTTAATAATAATAATGATGTAATAAAAATGACATAAAGAGTAGAAAATCCGGAAGCAGATTAATACAGATTTCTGCTGCGACAATTCCCAGAAAGAGACAACACAGTAGCAAGAGCTGGTTACATCTTCCAAATACAGGATGATCCTCAGTCATTTCTCCCATCTAACTACAAAAAGGGACAAGCATTAATGTCCTTGTGCAAGACACTAGTAAGGCCTCATCTGGAATCCTGTGTACACTTACGGTCAGCCAAGCTCATAAAATGTTTACTTAAACCAGAACAGAGCTACCAGAACAAATAAGAAAACAGAGAGATGAGAGGTTAAAACAGCTTGGCTTCCTCAGCCTAGATCATAAAAAGGAAGGAAGGGAGGGAGGGAAGGGAGGGAGGGAAAGGAGGGAGGGAAAGGAGGGAAGGGAGGAAGGACATTTAAAAGGGACTTCATTTTTATTCCTGCAAGTAGCTCTGCCAGCTCTGAAGCTGGCGGAGAAGAAAGGATTTTCAGGATGCTGCTGGCACAGGCATGTGTGGGTACTGGCTTTTTCCACCCTCCGCCATTTTTGCAGTCCCTTAGTAGAGTTAGAAAACTGTCTCTTGACTCCAGTACTTACCCTTGCACTGGCAAGGGCAAGTGTACAGTCATAATAAAAACACTGTCACAGTGTGGGTAAGAAAGTGATAGTGTTGCTGACGAGAAAACTGAGTCCTCAGCAAGTCTCCAGAGTCCTGTCAAGCCTCTACACCCCTGGCTAGCACGGCCCGTGCAACAAAGTCGCAGAGCAGCCCTTCCAGCACAACTTTTCCATCACTTCACTTCTTATCCTCTGAAAGAGTTAAGCTGACAAGCCCGGAAACCATTTTTTTCTTCTGCCATTACACCCTACCCTGTTTCTTTTCTCTTTACGTTCATTTTACTTTATTCGTACTATGTATCTCTAGCCTTCATACCTCCAGATTGGTTTCATACAACATGTTGCTTGGTTAGTACCAGCTTCGGATGTTGAAACAGTTCAACAGGATACATGTTACTTTTTTTCTCCACGCACATGACTTTTTCCTCTTATTTTCAAAACAGAATGACACCAAGAACAAAATATTTTGGTGTCTTTACCCAGATGAATAAAGAAATAAACAGTCTCAATATGCACACTGTCAGCTAAAGCCCTTGGGAGAACATAAATCCAGTAAGTCACTCACATCCCAACATATTGGTGTTTCACTAATGGGTTCCTCACCACAGTTACTGGGTGCTGCCAGTGCTGGAGGACAGGATTTTAAAATTAGAAATACTCTGGACAGCAATGCCATACAGATCAAGAGATTTTAAAATACTTAAAGTAAACCTCAATTAAATTTAGACCTCTGACTAATTAACTAGCTCAAGTGCTGACAAATCAAAATACGTATTAAAGGACAGCAAATAAACACTCAGTCGTACCATATAAATCAAACTGAAAAGCCATGTAGTTAAAATTGCTTTCTGTTCCACCTGCTTACCCAAGGCTACTGTGCTTACACCACCATGAGGCCTACTTAGCCTGTCACATGCTTACAATCTGTCCGCTGAAAACAAATGACGTGCTTATGCTTCACAAAACCACCAATACAATGAACTTTGCTTTTATGCTCACTTTAAAAAGGTAGATTCAAGAGCACGCTCACGCATGCTGCCTACACCACTCGGGGGATGCAGGTCAGCTGCGAAGCTCCCTTGGCGCACGTGGCTGCAGCACAGCCGAGAGTGGGCATTGCGCCCTGGCTTGAGGCAGCTCAGCCATGGCATGGCATGCTGGAGACCCTGACCCAGCAGCCCTGCCTGTAGCCTACTTATGCTGTATATTCACATTATACATTGCCACAGTGTTTTTTTCCACGTAACTCGCATGAATAAAGCTCCTCTGCTCAATAATTGCTACAAGGCAGGTTCAAAGCACCAAAACACAGCAATGGGTCTACTTTTTTGTCCATGACGCCAACCCAATACCAACAGCAGCACAAAAGCAAGCAGCGAGGAAGTGTGGTGCCTTTATTATTTCAGCCCAGGAGCTCCAATGTGGGAGAGGACCCCACTGTGCAAGGCATCCTACTAACAGAGGAAAAACATCTCAAGACAGAAAACAGCTCTGCAGAAAACCAAAGAGGACCGTTGAACAATAATAATTTTCATTGAGATGAAGCAGATCCAAAGGGAGAGACTCTCCAACATCATTAAGGGAAAAAATAAGCAAAGAAAAATCTGTAGAAAGAAAAACACTCTGCAAAAAGGAGACCACAAGGGGAGGAGAATGGGACCAAGTGGAAACCTATAATTAGTGCCTAGTAAGTCTCCAAGCATTCTGACTTTTGTCCATTACTCCTAAATACTCCGTCACTGCTTGGTTCAGCTTTGCTCCTGCTTCTCGCCACAAGGCAGAGGCAGTTCCCCATGTCTGGGCAGCAGCAGGAAGATGTAATTCGCTGTTGTGGCCTCTTTGGAGCAATGCACCTTCCCCTTGGAGGTTAATGAGGGAGACTAATGGCAGCCACGCACAGCTCATCCTCTCTCATCGCACTGCCATGGGAACAAGTTGAGTCTGCAGGGTTATGTTTTGTGTTAGCAGGATTCGCATTTTCCCAGCCTTACACACAGTGTACTTATGTACAACACAAAGTCAATTGAAGAAAAACATTTTACTTTTGCAGCAGAAAATGCAAAGGCTTATTAAAGATTTATATTCCTCTGGGAGTATCCTTAAGGTTCATGTCTTACCACAGGCACAAATCATTACAGGAAAAAAAAAGTCTGTTTTGAAAATGGGTTGGCTGTTTAATTAGGAGTCACTAAACTATCTCATTGTTTACCCCATCAGAGATTTAGATCTACAGGGCTATAACAAGGCAGATACTAATCAAATAAAACAACAAGATGATATTTTCCATATGCATACATGCTAAGTGACTTGACAAGACCATACAAATATCTGAATTTTGTTCCTTGGGCAGCCACTCCTGGAAAGATGCAACAGAACTGCAGCCAGCACTATAGACAAGACCTCCAAGCTGGCAGAAACCCTGATGCTTGCTCCCAGCAGACAGGCACATGCAACAAGCTGTCACGAGCTGAGGACACGAGCAAGGTAAAGCACACCAAGGGAGAGGTACCAGTAACATTTTTATTAAGCCAGTTGATGTGGCTGCATACCTTATCTTAGCCATTCTTTCATTTCCTGTTGTTCCCCTCTCACAGTCTGTTTTGAATTAACACTATTCATTCAGGCAGGAGTACCTCACCTAGCTAATAGCAAGTTTGTAAGACATAAAATGTGTGTGTGTGTGCATGTGTATGTACATGCACAGTTGCCCAGTATTCCCACACCATCCATATCTGTAGTCTAGACAATACTGTAAGATCCAAAAGTGGGGAACAGGAGAGGGAAGGGGAAAAAAAAAAGTGTGGATTGCATCAGGAACGCCAAAGCCTAAGGAGGGGGGACTAAAAACAAAGCAAAAACTTGCACGTTTCTCACTGAGCGGGGACCTTACCTTCCATCAACCCTAGTCCACAAAGACCCAAAAGGTATAAAATCACCCCCGTAGCAGGAGCCTAGAAATCAAGAGCAATAACCCTGTAAGACTCAGCCCAAGGGACTAACCTGCTTCTTGGCTGCAGGAGGGCACATGTCCAGCCACAGGGTCTGCCCATATGGTATTGTTATGAGAAACCCCAGAGGAGAATGCGCCCAAGGACATGAGTTTGGCTGTTGTCACTGGAAGGTACAGACGAAACAGCAGATGTTCCTTTCATATCATGAGAGAATATGAACAAGAACAGCGAAGACCAGTTAAGGATGAAGATAAGGACCACCATATCTTCACAGGACTGTCTGGAACTGGGCAGTGAAACCTACACAAGGCCTCTGAGCCAAAATAGGACCGTATATGGAAGTGAGGTCTGGGATGACATCAAGTGGACACAGCGAGACGACCACCAGGGGGTCTCAAAAGACCACCAGAGACCACCAAAGGGACTGACGGCGCACGCGCAGGAGGGTGGGGTATATTATAATTAGTTCCGGGAAATACAATGAATATGTATAATCACTCCTAGAGCTTAATGCATATGTAGATAATAGAGTAATAAAAGTTTAGCTAGTGCACCTTAGGGTGTGCATGATAGGTGGAGCTATCCCGTATGCACCCAGAGCTGCAATAAAGTGAATGCCTGCTTCTTAATACTACATTGGTGTTAAGAGGTTTATTCACGGTTTTCGGTTACAGTGTGAAGAAGCTACACGAGGACAAGGGGATGCCAGCAGCAGTGGAAAGGCTTCCTGAGAATTGCCTTGAGTCTACAAACTAACCAGCCCCTGCTTCTCTACCCCTTGGAAATGGTTCAAGGCAGCAGACACAGCGGGTGGGGGGCACTGTATTAAGGCACGCTTGTGAATTACTCTGAGTGTGACCTTGGTTATGGAAAACAAAGTTTTAAAAATTACTTATTTTCTATTTATTTCTTCAATTTACCTTGCTGCAAAAGTAAAACAGGCAGTATGATTTCCTAAATCACAGGACTCCACCACATACCATCTCATCTTTGTGGTGGTATCCAAGCACAACAGGCATGGGCTATACACCTTCATCTTTTTGGATGGTAAACTGTTACTCAGTCCATGGAAACTAAAAGGAACAGATGCAAAGAAACAAAATTGCAGTCCTGGGCTTTGCAGGTTGCACAAAACAGTCCCGTCCCCACAGCACTGCAGCTAAGCCCTTATGAATAGCTATTTACCACGAGGACATCAGTGAGCAACAGACGCTTGTGCTGTGGTAAATGCACATTAGCACTTGGGGCAAAAGTGGTTGGTCTGACAAGCTCCATAGTCATGGCTGAATTTACCCAGGGCCTCGCTGTCTTATCCAGCCATTTGTAGTGGGGACAGTGCTGGTGATAACTTTGACTTGTTCCAGATGTATGAGGAATGTTTGCTCATTTCTAGGATTCCTGAGTTATGTAAATCCACATGAGCAGAAGCTTCATACCAGAGGGTGCACTATTTCCCATTTTCTAGTCACTGAGAGAAGAAAAATAAAAAGCATTTGGCATACACAGTACTATGCACAGTTAAGAGAAAAGTGAACAAGCTACTCATTTAACAGACCCCCAGTCCCACACACAGGCAAACTTAATGCTAGTGATTGCAGTTCCTATAATATTTTCTTTTTGCTATGAGTTCAGGTGTTCTATAGACCACAAGCGTCCTGCTAATGCCTTGCCTTTGAAATTGCATTTTCTGTTTGATTGCATTACTGGTTTGAATTTTGAGCTTTTCCGGCCTGTCAGCAAAACTTACTTGCGCGTACAAACGCACAGTCTCAGGTCATCCTGTCATTGTGTATGGCAAGAGCACACAACATTATGAGCAAACTAATATTACAATAGCAAACATGTTTTTCCTTAATTACCCAACCTTATTCAACAAAAGGCCTAACAAGCTTATTCAGCAAAACAGTAGCAATTTTGTAAGGGTTCCTGCTTTTACCAGCTGTGATGAGTACAAAAATGACACAACTGCTAATTTAATTTGTAGTATTTAATGCAAAAAACCCTTACTTGCACACACTCTGACTGAAATGCAATGTTTGAAAATGATTGCGTTTCTTACAGCTAAGAGCTTTTTGGAGCTTTGTGACTTTCTTCTTATGCAACTGACATTTGACATAGGTCCCAGTGACCCAACTTCTAGAGATACAACTAAGACTGCTCTCCCTAATTCTTCCTTCTGCATCTCTCCTGAATGCTTTACATTTGTCCTCATCACCAGCCTCAGAGAAAAAATTTCAAATCCGAGCTATGCTCACAAAAATAGTAATTTGAAGTATCAGAGAGGGATGACCCCAAGTATAATTCATTTCCAAGTTGAGTACTTAATGTGTACAGATTTTCCAAACATTGTTTCTGAAACTTAGTCAAAACAAGAGCAGGAGAATCGGTGCTAGAGAACAGGGTCATAAAGGAAGAGAAAAAGACAGCCATGAATTTTTAGTTAAGGGCAGGGGACAAAGTTGTAGCTTTAATGTACTAAAGCCAGTAACTTTAAATAATCACGCATGGTTTGAATCCATAGATTAATTGCATAACAGATGGTTGCATTTTGTGTACTACTTAAAGACCTTCCACTGTACTGAACTTAAGTCCATAAGAAATTTACTATTTGTGAAGATTTCCAAATGAAAACTCTTCTTTCCCTTTCTTTCCCCTCATCTCTTGGCAATTACTGCAAAAAGCAAGACAGTTACAGTAGCATCATTTGGCTCTTGAAAGGCATCAGTAATCCTTGAAAAGATCAGACTAATCATCATTAGCACAGACCCACCCTGGGTAATCTCTCTTACCAAACATATCTGGAAAATTTCACGACTTTCCAAATAAAAATGTAACCAAATGTCCCAGAAGCTACAAACTGCTGCTGACAGACCTAAGGCAAGGACTGTACAGAGCTGTACTCTTTCACCAAACTGCAAGAGGGATGCTGTAGCTGCTGTGGGAAAGTACCTGTTATTCTGAGCCGCTCAGGCATGTCAGTTATCAAATATACTATAAAAAAAAAATCGAGTGAATCAGAGATTGCATTAAAGTTTATGACTGATTTCCACAAGCTCATCCAGTTCTGTTTAAATTGACAAATTACCTAATGTTGATAATGTAAAACATCCTTCTGAAATACCTCCAAAACTTGCTAACTTAGAGTTCAAGGACTGTGGGACAATTGCTTTAAACAGGTGTAATGCAAAACAACAGGACTAATTCTGTTGTGGTGGATTTACTGGACAGGTTAAGTTGCTTCTTGTAATTGTGGTGGATTTACTGGACAGCCAGTTACTTCAGCACCTGACTACTCTTTTGCACCAAGTGAGAGTAGGGGCGAGAGCATCATATACTCCTCCCTCCTCGTCCATGGGTGCTCACTACAACCAGCAGCACACCTTTCACAGCCCTAGAGCCCTTTGCAACAGGGAGCCTTCGCTCCATCCTCCTCTCTGGCTATTCGGCAAGGTGTAACGAAGATAAGATATGGACAAAGGTCTCTGGAACACTGATTCACATTTGCTGGATGCAGGTGGATCAAAAGTCCCCACATACTGTATGAGAACAGAAACTAAATTTGTCTTTTTTTCTCCAGTTCTCCACTGACCACCAAATTGTTGGCACTGCCCTTCCCAACATAGCCCAGTTGCTGACTCTGTGTCAACAGGGACTTCTGCCTCCCTTCCAGGTATGTTGGCACTCTTCTAAGGTAGTCCACCCATGACAGAAATTTCTTACTTCTTCCCTTCCTCCATAGCGCTTCTCCAGAAGAAACTCTGGCACGATACTTCCTGCTCTTTCCTACCTGATCCCAACAAGCATAAGGCTACTTCTGTTTCATATTTGCTCTTGTGCTTCATGCTCCAAAACACTTTCTCTCCTTTCTACAGCTTACCAGGCCTAGCTCACCTACCTCCCAATTTGAAGTTTTATTAATTGTGAACATGATAGAGAAAAGCAAATTTGCTAAACTGTAAACATTCACATTAAGAGTATGTGTGTTTGTTTTTAAAACACTAGAGGCCTGACCTGCCTGTGCTGCTCAGTGGTAAAATCCCAGGGCAGTAGCACTAACACCAGCACACTATGCATGCTATCAGAATCTGCTTTCAAGTTTGTTTTCTTTAAAGGGTTCAGTCCCCTACCCTGCCCCCAAGACACATTGGACAGAATGTTTTAATAATTATCATTAAGAAGTCTCAACTTTATAAAATGCAATAAGCATGCAACTAACACAATCCACATAAAAAACAAAAAATATCTTTTATTTTCTTAACTTTTCCTTAGATGCATTTAAAATACCATATTATAAAATGCACGTGAGGAGACCCTTTATTGCAAGAACAATTACAGTTTTCTCTTTCTTCCTTTATTTGTACAGGCAACGAGATAACCCACAAATTGCCTGGCCAAACAACCTGTTGGATTCCTTCCAGGAAGTATTAAGACACCCACCAAAATATCAAAAACTGTAATTACATTTTCATTGTATGTTTCAACTCATCCAACTACAGTCAAGAAACATTAAAGACTACAGTCTCATCTGAATCTAATTATTACTGACAACCACCTCAATATTGCCTATAAAATTCATCATCTTTGATTTGCTTCATTAAAAACAGGTCTAATCAGTTCCCATTTCTCTCAAAGTATTTCTTGGAAGGGTTATAATTTAGTGGTGATGAATTCCATGTCTTGGATTTCTTAACATTTTTGAACACCATTGCCCTGCTGGGTTCTTCATAATCAGCCAACCTTTGATTATAACTCTATCAATGTAATGACTGGTTGAGAGGGGAGAATGAAAAGACACAAAACACCAGGAAAAAAAGTATTGCTAAGTTAAAAAGATATTTTTTCCAGATAATAAAAGAAAGATCTTCCAGTCAAAGCAAACATACACTTTATGATTTCCCACCAAAATTGTCAGACTATTTAATAACTTCATCTTTCCTCACAAGAACTCAGATGCAAAAAAAAATCTACTATTGTTCACTTTCTACAGATAGGGAACAGATAAGCACAGGAAATCTCTGGCAGAACAGGGAGTTTCAGCCAGATCTCTAAAAGACCAAGCTGGCATTCAAACTACCACCAAGCTTTTCCTATTGCTGTTCTCTAACAGCAGCTGCAATAACTCCAGGCTAACCACATTCTGGCTGAAGTTGTGCTGGGAACCAGATTAAACCAATGGAAATGTTGCTGAAATGATTTCCCCAACCAACACGGTCAGCCAGTTTTCAGGGAATTTTTCTCTCCCGAGAGGCTGGACAACCTATGGAAGAAAACACGTGATATGTAGCTTATCTCTTGCACACCTTGTGAGCGTGGAGAAAAGGGGCAATCAGAATCCCATGCAACATGCTCACAGATTTATGAGCCCTTTCCGTGCACTCGATTCTCCATGCTAGCTCAGGAATGTGCTTCCAGTGTTCAGAAGAGTTTTCCAAGTGGGCTTTTTCTCTAAAGCCAATCCCCAAAGCCTTAATAATGTCTAGTTTCTTTTGTTTTGCTATCAATGCCTCTTCATGTTCTCCTCAGTCTTTTTCTTTCATGTGAAGTAGAGGAGAAACTAGCACACAAAAGGAGATTCTTTAGTCTGAAAGGTTTCCTCAGAAGAACTAGTTGGACCATCCCCAGTTTGACTGAGTAGGCATGTGTTCACATCATTCCCAAAAGGGCATTTTTGGGAGAGGCTGTCATTCCTACTCAGTTTGAATGTCCTTGTTCAGCAGTGTCCCAAAACAGCTTCTGATCTTCCATTTCAGGGCAGATTTCTTCAGTTCTTTTAGCAGCTGAAAAACTAACTCTTCTAGTTATTTTATCTTTCTGTCATCGTTAGTAGAAAACTGTAATCAGCATTTCCATTTAACATACTGTGTCTTTGTGCTATCATGTAGCGTAACCTACTAGTAAACACAATGAGATATCACCATCTGGCAAAAAGTTAATATCCTGTGTGAGTGAGGGTGTGTGAGTGACTGTGGTGGAGGTGACGTGTTTGAAGAAGTATTTCACCATCCTACAAATATTAATCATATTTTCAATTGTATAATTGTGTTCAAAATAAAATTAAAAAAAAAAACAGATAAAGAAAAAAAAAAAATACTCAGAGGTTCTACAGACTTACGGTGTTTTGCAAGTCTCACTTCTCCCATCAGTGATTGCTTCACTTAGCTTTAAAGCATTCCCTCACAAAGCATGCTTCTCGGTGAAGCTACTTCTGTGGGACAGAATCACTGGGGTTACTCTCCTACCTCCACTCTGAGGAAGTCTCAGCAGATCACAGGGCTGCTACATCTCCTACAGAAAACACAGGTGGTGGCTAGCAGCAGGTTCAGCAAAGCATGCTGAAGACAATCTCTAAAAACATCTGGCACTGGCTGTCCTTTGGTAATTTGCATAACCCAGCTGCCGATCTTGCTCTACATCCCAGTATCCCAGATTTCTATAACTGAGGAATGACAAATGCTCTCTTTACTAAAACTGAAGTCAAACCAGAAAATCTTCTACACTTCAGACAATATTCATATTCTTAATGCTTTCATGTGTGAAGATGCAAAAAAAAAAAAATAAAAACAAATGAAGCAGAACACCTTCTTCCCTCATGCTGTGCTGACCTCTCATATGGCCAAGTAGCCCCCACTCCTCTTTGCCTAGCTTTCCCTTTCAGAGATCCTGGACACCACTGTTTCTGCCATTTGCCACCTCTATATTGTAGCTTTGTACCAATAAATCAGGACTACCACTGCTGGCAGTAGCTTTTGCACTACACTAAAAGTATGGGCCTCAGGTCTTGTCAGTCTTTGTGGGAATTCAAAAAGTCTGTTCTGCAGCTGGAAGACAACAATTAAGTAATAGTAAGATGCTCACTGGTTGTTCAAACTCAGACTAATTGCTCCTTTTAAAAGGGCTGACAGCATCTTCTTAAAAGACAGTGTTTAATAGGGAACTTTGTAAAGAACAAAATATTAACAGGAGTAAAACTCTATTGACACCAATCTCTGCTACTTTACAGACACAGAAATTGTCAGATTTCTAAAGAAATGTATTTCAAACCAATACAAAGCACCAACTCAAACGGCACTCAAACCTTAAGCGGATGACATGTATCACGAAGCACCATTAACATATGTTATTCATAAACTATACTACTACCAGCTTACATTTGGAGAGGTTTATGGTATGTTCTACATGGAGTTATCTTGTCTTAAGGTATCATACAGATGGATCACAGTAACAAGATCCACACCTAAGAGAAACCATCAATCTCCCAGTTTCGATATTGAGCAATGGAAAAGAAATAATAATCTTTCCACTATATTCAAGGTCTAGCAGAAAGGGTCCCAGTAATTCCTCAACTTGTCCAAACAAGTGTCACAGCTTCAAAGGAAGAGATCAGACTCATCTCCTTCCTGGGGTTTTTTCATCAATCTTGTTTCGTTTGGACTAGATATCATTATTAGCTTTCCCATTCCCCAATAACCTTTAAAAAGGGTGGGCAGTCATCCAGCATAACCCTGCAGGAGTTGTATCAGCCACAGAATCTGGCCAGATTTAGCACCTCAAAAGTGAAATCCTGGACAGTAATTCAAAGGAGATTTGCCATTTTGCCTGGATTTTACACCACACATCAGATGCTCTCAGTTAAAAAGTCCCAAAACAGTGGAATTCCTGCAGCTATGTGATTGGCAGAGAGAATAAAAAAGGGGCCCATAAATAAAGAGGTTTGTTGAGAAGAAAAAAAGAAAAAAAAAAAAAGGAAAATGTGGATCTATAATCCCTGATCTAACATATAGAAGAAATCCTTTTTTTTTTTTTTAATTAAGACTATCAATTCAGAATCAAATTCTCTGAAGATTACTCATTTTGCCTTTACCCTTTATTTTATTGTTGGACTAAGACATAGGAAGTTTTGCCAAGGTAAGATCCTGTGTAATATAGCTGCTCTAGGGATGGTAAGAGGCTGTATAAATCCTCCCAAAGGGAAGGATTTGTATTTTTGTAGAACTATAAATATAAAGCAAATGGAATCACTTAAGAATGCTATTTGCCCTGTTGGTTCTTGTTCATCTTGTAAACTAAATGCAATAAAAGAACAAAGACTATTTTCCATTTTTAAGGATTGTTTCTCCATCAGAGCTGCTCAAATGCAGTTTAGTTTCCAACTGGTGAACTCATATTGCAGAGATTTCTGTTCCTCACCATTATATTCAGCGCACTTCCTCTATTTTTCAAAAAAGCAGCATCATGTCAATGCTTGATGCTGTATTAACGCCATGTATAACCCTGAACTCTACCTAAAAGCCTGCTCAGGAAAACCAACAAAATGTCCCTAGAAATTTGAAAGAAAAAAAAAAAAAAATCATTTATATACTTCTTCATGGGAAAAAATATTTAAAAATAGCAAACATGGTGAAGAAGTTTAGCAGGCACTCGACAGCACATTCCTAATTTACATCAGCCAGCAGGTATTTTCAAAGCAAACCAACAACCTATATGACAAATAATTTAGTAGGAGGTACTGACTGTTTTACTCCTGGATAAAAAGGAAAGTCACATGATTTACTTATGCTCTGAGTTACCCTTTTGGTGTACTCAGTCTGGGTTTCAATTTTCAGGTTATGACTAGGGCTCTTTGCAATGAGAGCACAGTTATTTCAGACCACTGTAGTTAAAAATACCTGTAAAATGTTCTTGAACCCCATCTTAGTTCTTTTTTTCTATGAATGGAATCAAAGTGAAAATAAAATATTGAGTTAATAAGAGTAGCATTATAGTATTACAGTAGTAACTCCTGGCATTTTGGAGGCGGAGGAAAGAGGGGGGAGAAAGGGTCAATATTAATCTTCATCTTTTCTCCTGGATTATCCTGATCTGTTTGTAATCAGCACATGTATTGATAGCAATGGACAGCCCTTGTAGACAGGAGGTAGAAAACATGCAAAAACAGTCCATCAAGCAGATCTGTGTGAAAATAAATTTTTGCTATTAATGAGCATTTTACATAAAACATATTTTCCTCTCTACAGATCAGAACACATTCAGTCCCTGCTCTTGAGAAATATCTGTACCCAGTAAATATAGAAGAAAACACACCCCAGATTTATCTTAACTGTCATGCACAAATCTTCCTTGGTCTACTTGTTAGAAACAATGGTGATGAAGTTTAGCAAAATGAAGTCTTGTATATGGCTTTACATATAACCAGCCAGGAAGACTTTTGTTGCGAGTTCCACTTCATCCCTTCTTAAGCTTACACATCAATCTACATAACATAACACACAAGTTTAAGCAACTGGAATCACGTATGCTCAATAAGAAGCATGAAGATTTTCACAACATGTACCACTGGGCATTGTACATCTATACACTTATTTAAAGCTACGTGTTACTGTACAGCTCTCCCAGATATACTTTGATAAAGAAAAAAAATTGGATCCTATTAGTGGCAGAAAAATACTGCAACCTCTTTTTAACAATTTGTTGTGACCTCTCATAAATCAGAATGGTGTTGTTTAGAAGTCAGTGAAAACATCTGTATAGAGGACAAAGAAATTAGTCCACACTGACATGCAAAGATGATTAAAATCAAATTCAGACACCAATAATTGATCCCGGGTGTCCTTCTAGTCTTTGACCCATAGCTGTCAGTTGTCACTGACGCAGTTAGTTAGAAAGCTTTTTTTCTTTTTTTTCTCTAAGGTGATCTGGCAATTTTTTAAAAGATTTTCTGAGTCAGATCTAGGAATCCATGCAATAAATACCACTTGTGTAGAAGCCATAACAATTAGATTTTTTTCCAAGAACTTTAAATCATTTGACCTGAAGCATTAAGATCATAAAAACAGTGATAGTTTTTGAATAAACGTTGCTGGCACTTTTTTTATTAGATATCACCCATAAGAACAAAGATTCTTGCGACAGTTTTGGAACAGACATTGGAAGTATGTAGTGAAGGCAGCAAATATGCTTTGACCATTCCCATACTACACACGGATACAGATATTTCAGGATGACTTTTTTTCCCTTTACATAAAGCATAGAAGGCTCCATGATCACAGGACTGTAATGACCAAGTTCTTCAGCTGAGAACCGCTATGAGTCTACAACAGACTTAGTTCTTGGGTTTGCTTATTTATCTTTACTGTTGCTTATTTTAAAAAATTAGACCAATATGTTATATACACAGGCCATCAAAATCCACAGTTAAAATTTCAAAGGGCAACCTCCAAAGAGCATTTGAAGAGGGGAGATGAGAAGGAAAATTATAAATGAGCTCTGCTTGGGTCAGCAAATAACCAGGAACAAGCAAGCACTGCTTTCAGTTTGGTTCTCTGTATCAGCAAAGATTTATAAACTGATTAATAAACCAGTAAAAACATTAGTGGGCATTACATTAAAAAAGCGCACATTAGTGCCAATTAAAAACTCTTAGTATCATGTTATCTTCCCATTACTATTCCAGGTGGATGAAGATTGTTGACATCTAGAAAGCCATGTTACCTCAGAATCACAATTGTTCCGTTAAGCAAACAGAACTTCTTCATACAGAATATGCACTTGCACTCCATTTGTCAGACAAGAGTACAGGAGAGAAATACTGTTTTAAATAATTATTTGCTAAGATATGATAAGGACTGTACCAACATAGCAAGGAGAATGGTTACTGTTAAGGGTACTGTTACTTAAGGATATTCTGTTTAAAAGGATCTGTCCTACTTTGTCCTGCTAGCAAGCTCTAGTTCTGAATTCGTGCACTAATTTTAAGATATGTTTAAATATACTTAAGTATTCAACACTGCATATCTGTACACGCTGAGCTGATTTTGTTTCGCATTTTTTTTATAGACTATATTCACACTATTTACAGACCAGAACCACCAGACACACTGTAAACACAAGTTGCAAATGAACGCACCACCCCATAATGTGCAAATGGCTGATATTTCACTTGCACTGAAGTGAAGGCACAGGAGCAACATTTCTCATGAGCTGTTGAATGTTGGAATTGCTTTCTCAGCAGGTCTTAACTAAAGAATACGAAAGATTAGAACCGAGTCCTCCCTCTGCCTATCTTAAATTCATAGTTTTATTTTTTCGCTCTAACCCTCAATGTAACACAAAGTATGTATACAAACCAAAATCTGAAAACTTACAAGAGCACAACAGTAGAGCTCCTATGATTGTCATCACTCTATCAGTCTGTTTTTTAATATATATACTATCCCTCCCTTTACCTGTTTTTTCTTTTCTATTTAGTCCAGTATTCATCAGGCAGATGATCATAGAAATGTCAGCACACTTACTAAGAATCAAAAAAAAGATTCCTGTTATAACAGGCAAAAAATACAATTGCAATGAATCACTGACCCAGCAAAGTGATCCACAGAGAAGACCCTAAAAGTTAGGTAGGTCTCAATACTGGTTTTTTTTCAGTGTTTCTCTATTCAGAGCACATTCTCAATCTGTAACAAAAACAGTGTAGAGAGAAGCTTTAAAAGTTTGTTCACCATTACGTCAAAGTCTTTAGGACTCTTTCATAAAAGAAAGGACATGCACATAGGAAGAGACATCAAGAAAGACAAAATTGACTGTCCTCAAAATGCAGTAGCAATGCAGTTAAGGCATATCTCACTTTCATTTGCTAAATTACCAAGTGAGGCAAAGCGTTGACCTTCCCATTTTCCCTAGAGTTCTTCACAGGAAAACTGCAGGCCACTACGTCTGGGAACAGCAGACTGCATCTAGCCAAAATAGAAGAATAACAACGGTACAAATTAACATCCAAAGGCAAACAATCAAAGCTTCTAAGCACTAAAAAAGTCATATTTGTTTATTTAAAGGTACTTAAAATACTTGGTAAATGCTGAGGAGAAAAAAGAAGTTTTGTTGTTGGGTGAACACAGAATGCCTGCAGAGAATGGAAGGGACCTCTAGAGGTCATCTAGTCCAACTTCCCTGCACACACAGGGTCACGTAGAACATGTGCCACAGGGCTGCAACCAAGTGGGTCCCTCGACCCTCCAGAGAAGGAGACTCCACAACCTCTCGGCAGCCTGTTCCAGTGCTCTGTCACCTTCATAGTAAAGAAATTCTTCCTCATATGCAGANTCCTGTGGAACTTTTGGTGCTTCAGTTTGTGGCCATTTCCTCTAGTTCTGTTGGTGGTCACCAGTGAAAAAAGGCCAGCACCATCCTCCTCACTGCCTCCCTTGAGGGACTTATACACACTGATTAGATCCCCTCTCAGCCTTCTCCTATCCAGGCTGAACAGGCCCAGCTCTCAGCCTCAACTCATGTCATGTTCCAGGCCTCTGATCATCCTTGTGGCCCTGCGCTGGACTCACTCCAGCAGCTCCACATCCCTGTTGCACTGTGGGGCCCAGAACTGGAAAGAGTACTCCAGATGTGGCCTCACCAGGGCTGAGTAGAGGGTCAGGATTCCCTCCCTCGACCTGTTTGCTGAGGGAGCACTTTGTGCCTTCATCCAGGTCACTGATGAATATATTGAACAGGACTGGACCAAGGACTGAGCCCTGGGGGCCACCGCTAACCACAGGCCCCCAACTAGACTCCGCACCACTGATCACCATCCACTGAGCTCTGCCATCCAGCCAATTCCCAATCCACCTCACCATCCACTCATCTATCCCATACTTCTGGAGCTTGTCCAGGAGGATGCTGAGGGATGGCATCAAAAACCTTGGTGAAGTCAAGGTAGATGACATCCACCACTCTCCGCTCATCTATCCAGCTGGTCATCCCATCATAGAAGGCTATCAGGTTAGTCAAGCATGATTTCCCCTTGGTGAACCCATGCTGACTAGTCTTGAGCACCTTCTTGTCCTCCATGTGCCTGGAGACAACGGCCAGTATGAGCCATTCCATCACTTTTTCAGGGACCGAGGTGAGGCTCACTGGCCTGTAGTTGCCTGGATCCTCCTTCTTGCCTTTTTGAAGAGTGGTGCGACACTGGCATTCCTCCAGTCCTCTGGCACCTCCCCCGTTCTCCAGGATCTTTCAAAGATGATGGAGAGAGGCTTAGCTATAACATTGGCCAGCTCACGCAGAACTCTGGGGTGCATCCCATCAGGGCCCACGGATTTGAGGGTATCAAGGTGCCTTAGGTGCTCTCTGACTCAATCTTCCTCTACCCAGGGCAAGTCTTCCTCTCTCCTGGCTTCTTCTCTTGCCCTAGGGCCTGGGACTCCAAAGGGCTGCCCTTGGTAAACACCGAAGCAAAGGCAGCATTCAGCAACTCTGCTTTTTCTGTGTTATTCCTAAACAGGGTGCCTATCCTCTTCGCCAGCAGACCCACATTTCCCCTGATCTTCCTTTTGCTGTTAATATATTTGAAGAAGTTTTCCTTGTTATTTTTAACATCCCTTGTCAGGTTGCGTTCCAAACACACCTTAGCTTTCCTTGTCGCATCTCTGCATTCCCTGACCACGCTCCTGTATTTCTCCCAGGGGGCCTGCCCTTTTTTCCACATTCTGTATACCACCTTCTTCTGCTTGAGCATTGCCTCAAGCTCCTTGCTCATCCACGCAGATCTCCTGCCCCCGCTGCCTGACTTCTTACGCACAGGGACGCACTCTTGCTGGGCGTGGAAGAAGTGACTCTTGAACACTAGCCAGCTCTCTTGGGCCCCCCTTCCTTCTAGAGCTCTAGCCCATGGGATTCTTCCAGGGAGGTCTCTGAAGAGCTAAAGTCGGCCCTCCTGAAGTCCATTGTTGCAAGGCTGCTTACAGCCCTGCCTCCTCCTCATCGGATCCTGAACTGCACCAACTCATGGTCCCTGCAGCTGAGGCTATCCCCCACCCTCACATCCAGTAGGTCCAGTAGCCCACGTCTCCTTGTTGGCTCCTCCACAACCTGCATCAAAAAGTTATCATCAACGCTCTGCAGGAACCTCCAGGACTGTTTGTGCCTGGCTGTGTGTTGTCCTTCCAGTTGATGTCGGGGAAGTTGAAGGTCCCCATGAGAACCAGGGCCTGTGACCATGAGGCAATATCCAGCTGCCTGTAGAAGGCTTCATCAACTTCCTCGTCCTGGTCAGGTGGCCTGCAGCAGACACCCACCACAGTGTCTCCCACAGTGTCGCCTGCCCTTTAACCCTTACCCACAAGCTCTCAACTCGCTCATCATCCACCCCCAGGTTGTGCTCCACGCATTCCAGTTGCTCTCTCACATAAAGAGCAACTGCACCACCTCACCATCCCAGCCTGTTCTTCCTAAAGAGCACATAGCCTTCCATGGCAGCGCTCCAGTTGTGTGAGCTATCCCACCACGTCTCTGTGATTCCAATGAGATCACGATGCTGGGACCACACACAGATCTCCAGTTCATCTTGCTTATTCCCCATGCTTTGTGCATTGGTGTACAGGCATTTCAGGGAAGTAACCGAGCCTACAGGTTCCCCAGGAAGGGTGAAAGAGGACCCTCTATAATCATTTCCGACCCTCGTTTCCCCACTACCATACTCCCGCTGGACACCATCTGACCTTGGCTGTGCAGTACTGTTCGCCATGCCTGTATGACACTCCCCTTCCCATCTAGTTTAAAGCCCTCCTAACCAGGTTGGCCAGCCTTTTGGCAAAGAGACGTGTGCCCCTCTTGCTGAGATTGTTCCCGTCATTCCCCACTGGATGGCGGTCGTAAAACAGAGTCCCATGGTCACAGAAGCCAAAACCCTGTTGCCACGCCCAGTAGTGCAGCCAGTTGTTAAACTGCCATATCTGTCTTCTCCTCCTTGAATCCATTCCCCTCGCTGGTAGGATAGAGGAGAACACCACCTGGGCTCCCATGCCTTTGACGGCCATCCCTAGGGCTGTGAAGTCCTGCTTGATATCCCTCAGTTTCCCCATGGCATCATTTGTGCCCATGTAAAACACTATCAGTGGGTAATAGTCAGACTCCTGGACAAGCCTTGGGAGCCTTTCTGTAACATCCTTAATTCGGGTGCCTGCCAAACAGCAGACCTCTCTGGATAAGGGGTCCAGTCTACAGATCGCTGCCTTCGTGCCCTGCAGCAGGGCAGGGCACCCATAATGAACATCCGCCACTTCTTCTGGGTGCTTCTTTTCTCCTTACGGGGAGTAGCCTCAGGACGTGGGCCTGACTGCCTCTTTGTAGACAGTCCACTAGATGGGTCTCGGATCATGACCTCCTCTATCTGATCCACAAGTTCCATTAATACTTCTGACTTTTCCCCTAACGGCCACATGCTTCACTGTTACACAAGCACTGCAGAAAATGGTAGTAAAACAGTGCTGCTATAGGAAGCATTTTGTTACTTCATTGGTTGCTGTGTCTTTTATGGAAAAGAGATATGTATTTTTTGATGAAAATATTCAGCAGCTTTTGCAGTAAAGAAGAAAGTGCATGGGAATTCATTGCCACAACTGTCCTGGGAAACTCCAGATTCTTCTGCTTTTCAACATCAAACTGGAATGTCATATAAAGGAGAAAATTTCCATGAGATAATTAAAATCTTACTGGAAGTTAGATTACTTTTCACAGACTGTGCAAGTCTGAAAGCAGAAGCATTCAACACGATGGCATGTTTTTGACTATTGGAAAATATAGTCTTCTCCTCTACCAGCTCTTAGCATTGTACACAGAAAGGTCCTCTGCAATTATCATAAAATTAGATAAGTCATAGTCTTTCAGGTCATGGTCTTTCTACTGTGATCAAAGTGGGCGCAGATGTTGAAATTATGAGGCAAGGACTGCAAAACCAGGTCAGGGTAAAGTAATTACAAGAGCATTACCAAGTAAACCAACTTATTAGTAACTAAATCCAACATGATATTATTTTTTACATCTACTGTAAGACAGATGCTTACAATATACTTTCATTTATATATCATACTAATGCTTTCTAGATACTATCATTTGTATCTGATTTGATCTTTTTCTGGTTAACCTAACAAAAAGGAATATCTAGATGTCCCAGAATCATTTCTCACCATTTTGGCCTTTAGAAAAAAAAGAACCAAACAAATACTACTTTTTTAAGGTCCTATTTTTTGTGAACAATATTGTCTAAAACAGACCTAACTTTTCAGCCCTCTGAATTATCATCTAACAGACTCTCATTATGCTTTTCAATAACTGAGAGCAGACAATACAATACTACAATAACTGACAGAATAGTATGGAAGTATTTTAACATGCACAGAAAAATTAGGTAGAACTATTTCAGCCGTTCTTTTTAGCGCCTAATTGTTTTCAAACGCCTGACAGAGTTAATTAAACAACATTTTTTTTTTCTAAAATTTGTGCTGTCGTAATTGTGAAGGCCCTGTTCTTAATTTCCTCCATTCTTTCATGCAATAATAGTTTTGGTTAAGCCTCCGGATACGTGGTAAACTGGACAGAGTTTGTAGTCCTACTTCTTAATAGCTTTTCTTGTAAAAATGTCCAATTTGAACAAATACAATAGATCCCTTTAGTGTATAAGGTATTTGGAGCGGAAACCAGAAAGAGAAATGACTGAAACTCTGAGAGAAAATCTGTAGCTTTAGAGAAAAGAAAAATTTGTTTTGGTGATCAGCTCAGCTCATACACCATAACAATTCAAACCAACCAAGGTGTACATGCAGACAGCAAAGNCTGTTTTGGTGATCAGCTCAGCTCATATACCATAACAATTCAAACCAAGGTGTACATGCAGACAGCAAAGCCCTTCTGGCTCCCTTTCCCTTCAGACCGGTATACCTGGGAGGTAATTAACTTTCGAGCAGTACAGCTAAATGAAAGCTAAAAATATTGTAGGTTCTTTTAGAACAGAGGTGGCTTGGCAGAACAGGCCAGGAATAAGAAACAGCTTCCCTAACTAGCAAAGACAGAGGTAGATAGTAAAATACACTCCTGAGCCACACATCTGAAACTGGAGATTTCAGAGGACTACAGGAGCTGAAACCCACCACAGCTTCAGAGGAGTCACTAACTATTTTTATTATGCTAATAATGACAACCTTAATATAGGAAGTTTAAATAATAAAAAGGTATTATATGTGGTATTATATAAGAACATCCTCACTCTTTTGGGTCTTCTCCCTACAGAAGATACCATCAATTTTCCCAAATCCCAGACTGAGAGAACACTGCTTTTTCCCCATATCTCTGTTTTCTGCCTCTGACTTTTCCTATAAAATTCCTTAAGTTCCTCTGACTATCCATCCTGCCTAGGTAGACCCTTACTCATGTTGCTTTTGCACTTTACAGACATCCATACAGCTGTGAGCCCTCTTAGTTTCTGGTAGTAATGCTCCCCCTGAAGAGATTACTGTCTCCCCTAGCTCATTGCTGCCACAAGCTACTCTCCTGCTGAATGTTCTGTAGGAGTCATCTCAAGCTACTTTCAGTCATAGTGAGATAGTTTACCAAAGACACACAACTAAATAACTTAACTTCAATTCTTCTCACACAGCCAGGTACAGGATCACTCAGGTGGCCAGCTCAGGCAGCAGATGTGAAAAGATGAAAACCTCTGGGAGGAAGGATGTGATGAGCAGCTGGTCACCACCGTATTTCCTCCTGCAGCTGCATGAACAACCCTCCTCCCTCCTGATGAACAGATCCCCCTCATATGTCCTCATAATATGTCCTCATCCCCCTCAGGAAAGGTTGTGATTTCTCCCACAAGTCTAACTACATGAATATTCCTAGTAGCCTGAGAGCTGAGAAGAGAAACTCCGGTCACTCTTACACTCTGACTCAATAGCTCTGAGCAGTTTCTGAGGACCTCCTCTGGCTATAGCTTGGCATTTGAAGGTCACCCATTTCCTCCTCATGCATGTACCTGATGACGTACAATGTGCTTGCTCCTCCTTCTGACAGTGCCTCCTCCCTAGCCATCCTTGGTTGCCTTCTGGTCCTCTTTCTGCCTTAACAGATAAGTTATTCTGCATAATGTGCTCATTTGGGTATCCTCACAGAGCACTGTATGTTCGCTCCCACTGTGATCACCCTGTTCTGGTTTGTTCAGACTGAGAATATTTTGAGTTAAGACTTATATTTAAGGTGCTCGTAAAATACCAGCTGTTCTGAGGTCCGTAATGCCCAGGTATCCCTGAAGCATATGATGTCTACATAGACTGAAACAGTCTTTGCAAAAACAGACTTGTTATGCTTCTCTTTCGAACCACTGCAACATTGTATTTGATTCCTTAAGTGCCTTAGTACTTGAACTCATTATTCTTTAAAAAAAAAAAAAAAAAAAAAAATTCATATTAAATTCTTAATCAAAAATCTTTCTTTCCTTACTTCCAACTAGGTAGAAGTGCTGCCCTTTCCTCTTCCTCTCTATAATACCTTTGTATTTTTACCTCTGTACAAAAACTGTTGAAACATCCCAAAATGTGCCCCTGAAGTGTCATCATCCAATAAAGTTCCACATGTGCAAAAAAACAGGTCCTAAAATAGAGATTCTGTACTGACAAATTTATAGCCAGCAAGAGAAAAACAGAAGTAGTTATGTACAGCTTATGCATACCATTTCTAGCCACTGAGTCCAGGGCATATTTTAGAAGTTCAAGAATAAAATCTCCTGGCCAGTATTAAAAGAGCATTCCCAAGTACATCCAAAACAAATTTGTATTTCATTCTGAGGAAGCACTGTGACTCTACCTCCTCAAGGTCCAAGAAAAGGTTCTAAACATGTCTGCAGAAACCTCTTCTGCTGTGGCTGAGAGGAACAAAGACCTCGAGTGCAGCTATGCGACATGAGGGCTGGGAAGAAACTCGCACAGGGTGAGCAGCAGTAGAAGGCAGTAGTATTTGATGTGCTTTGAATTAACCAAGTGTAGTGGTATCAGTCCCTAGCAGGATTTATGACTTTATACATGTGAGACGAACATCTTGAGAAATCAACCTTAAAATGTCAAAACACTGTAGAGAAGGTCTCTGTTCAACAAAACACAGTTAAATAATCATGTGCTTTAGATATGGTAAAGGACAGCAGCACACAGCCAAATTCTTGGCTAAACCAAAGCAAAATCAAAAAGCATCTTTCTTTCTTTCAGGTCTGTGACCAGAAGCAAGGACTAACATTTCAACAGGAAAACAGTTTTAACATTTTGAGACACTGTCATCAGACTAGTCATCTTATCAGTTGAGGAAAATCAAGTGTCTTCAAACTGCTCTTGCTGAGACAGCAATCAAGATGTGATCAACAACCTGCTCCAAAGCCAAAGATTATAGTGCTTTAAAGCTAAACTCAGTTCATACCAACAAGAATTGTTCCAGCTGCGGGAGCAAGAAGTCTAAATCCTTTCCCCAAAAGTTTGCTACTCTGTTCAAAGCAGTGCTAGAAATAGGAAAGTGCGGGTGTTGCTGTTCCTCAGGAATAAAACTCCCAAGCAGAAGAATTTGCACCAAGTGCTGCATTACTTAGTAGTACAGTGTACTAGAAACAGAGTTAAACAGCTGGTGCTAAGGATGAGATATCCCCACCATTAGATCTTTACTTCAGACTATCAGTATTCTGGTCCCGTGAGCAGAATACTCACTAGCAGGCTGCATTTTTGGATTTAATGACAGCCAAGAGAAAGCCAGTTCACATAGTCCCAGGCTGCTCCATGCAATGCTAACGCCTGATAAGCGAGAAGCAGCAGAGGGATGAGTTTCAACGTACAATAATACACTAGTACAAATGCAACTCTTGAACATGTTAAATCATTAACACAAACCTTCTTCAGTGTTTCTGGTATTCGGGCCAATAGATATTCAGCTTCTTTTTTCTCTGTTTACTGACCTGGCAGATCCATGGCTTTCAGTGAGAATTTCAAGATTGACTTAACTCTGAAAAGGCCACCTTTTTTTGCTATCTAATTTTAGGACCCTATATTTGATTTTTTTTTAATGTTTTAATAAACAGCAAAGTTTAGCTGAGGTGAAGAATCACAGCAAGACTATTCCAGAAGGCCAGAGTTGTAAGGGAAGGAAACTGGATAATACTGGAGCATTCCAGATCCCACTAGGAAGAAATTAAAATGAATAATTTAATGATAAATTATGGGAGAAGTATGTGTCATGAATACTAACCACACACACAGTGTACTTCATGAATCTGTCTCTCCCTGAACAGCTTTGTAGACACAAGACAGCATCAGTTTATTTAGGGAAGATGGGAACACTGTAGGGAATAGACATCCTACAGAGTTAAAGAAATCGTCCAGTGTTGTGAAAAAACAGAAAATTGATATTTTATAACAGGGGAGAATTAAATCTGCTGTTGAAATGGGTTTCTACCCGTTCCTAAGAGTGCAATAAAATTTTAATGTCACTATTATTTAGTGTGCTGTATAAGTCAGGAATAATTTTCTGTTTTTTCACAACACTGGACAATTTCTAGAAACCCATTTCAACAGCAGATTTAATTCTCCCTTGTTATAAAATATCAAGATTTACACAAACTCAGGGAAGAGAGAAAGCCAAGAAGCATCACAGCATAGTGCAGCATTAATTAATAAATTATGGAAGTGTCTTGAGACTGCAAAAATGTGGGCAGAAGTATTAATGTCAGTAAGAGTACTTTTGGAAGGGATACCTATGTATATCCCTTTTAAGCTTTAGAATGAAACTTACATATGTCAACAGTAAAAATGAAAAATAAGTTGCCTCTTCAAAGTTGCCTTGCTAGGCAAGTAGCTTTATTTCAAACCTGGCTAGAGGAGGAACCATCCTCCCTTTTGAGCATTTTAGGAATCTACAACAGGAAACAGAGGCAGTTCTTGAGACGGTAGTTTCCTATTCTTTCGTAAAGGTATCAGGCAGTATCAGGTCTGCAGTACCAGGCATTAAGACTATACTGGTGTGCGTCTTGAACAGGGAGTCTGCAAGCACACTGCTCCTAAGAGCCCTTTCTAAGGCTCAAGTACATGTGGTCAAACACTTACCTCACAAACACACAACATTCCAGACTTCCACTGTTCTGGCATGCATACACAGCAGCCAGGCGGACACAGTCTTGCAGGCGCACGTTACCCAGAGAAACAATCCCAAAACAGCTGCTGATACCTGGTTCAGGAAGAGGGTTATCAGCAGGGTTCCCTCTTCAACTATTTTTACATTAACGAAGAGGCCAAGATGAACCAAGAGTGTGCACAAGATGCCAAGGTTAGTTGTCAGAAAATCTAATGAGCCAGGAAGCACTGGCGTAACTAACACCACAGGCTTCATATGAGGAGCTAGGAGTAAACGGTCTGTGCAAGATGTTGGAAGGAATCAAGACACAATGTAGGATACAGAGCCAGGAAAAGTGGTAGGTAGACTAGCACCTAGACAAATAAAACCCTTGCCACAAGGCTGAGCTCTAAGGCTTCCTCCCTACCCCCATCCCTTTCTCCGAGCCTTACTTTTCTTGCTTGAAGTTACCTGCTTCCTCAAGGCATCCAGAATAGTCCACGGTCCAGCCAGGGCCCTCAAAGTGTCACACATACCACCCTCAGTATCAAACCTTTATTCTGATACAAAAGTCTTTGTACTAGCCATGTCACTTTTTAAGAATATTAGAATATAAGAATTTTTTAAACCAAACATTTTTCCAAATACACAGAATATTATATGTTATACCATTAACATAAAAAGTTACAAAGTATTAAGCAACTTTAAATTCTCAAAGTTTCACGAAACTGGGGCGTGTGTAGTTTAGAAGGTTGTCAGTCATGCAAGAAAATGCCTGTGTAACATAGGTGTATGACAAATAAAGTTGCATGCAGTACTAAAGAAAAGCAACTTGCTCCTTATTTTACTTTCCTTTTTTAAAACAGGTGTTATTTGGATACTATAAAACTGTCCATTTACTAATCTGATTTGCACAGCTTCAGATAATGAAGTGAACGACCACAAAGAAGAATGGAAAAAAAGAAAAAAAGAATGGTTAACTTGAAACAAACTGTGAATATCACTCCACTTTGCAAATACTCAAAGCTTGTTAGCTTTTCCTGTGTAATTTACTTTCAGAGATGGCTCTACTATTCTGGTACCAGTTTATTCCGCTGATGTCTGCTACAGCATGGGAGGATAAACCTTTTGGCTGCTTTATTTCCTATACTAAATCAACTTCTACAGATATATTATGGGCTTTGCAGAGACTTCTGCAACTCTGAAAGATCTCAAGTTTGGAAACAAGCCTTATGCTGGTAGGAAGGAACATCACTGGACAGCACACTGCGTGTCTCTTGAATACTACTTTCCATTCTGCATACAAACACAATGACGAATATAGAACTTGCTAATGCATCTGTGATAGCTTAATCTAGCAAGCAACGGCTACTCACTAACACAGGCTTCACTGCACATTCCTAACAACTTAGAAAACTGCTGTTTTTACAGGCATGCTCAGATGGCCAGGCTGACCTCACAGCATCATGCGGCTTGGTCCGTGTTGCTGGAAGACACCCCCGTGAAGTGTCACCGTGGTGTACTTGTCTGATGCACTAAGCTATTGCTACACCAGAAAAGGAAGAAAGGCTGGAAGCAAGGAAAGAGATTCCTAGACTGTGTGTGTTTTGAAACTGCTCAGCCCCACCTCCCTGATGCCAATGAAGCGAAAGCCAGGATGAGTTCAGATAGCAGAGCCAGGGCAAGCGGTGGCGGAGTCTGGGCTCCTGCAAGCCTGACCTTGCTGCGCAGCTTCTCTGGCCAGGGAACTGGCACCTGCAGTTCCTGCACAGGCAAGTACCTCAGAAGGCCACACAGTTTCTACTGGGTAAGACTTACAGGGAACGGTGTTTGCTGCCCTGCTTTCCAGGGACATCTGTATTCATTAGCTATTTAACTTTTCAGCTGACTACTTGACACCTTTCAGAGCAAGTCCTAATGCCATCTACTGACTACTTGACACCTTTCAGAGCAAGTCCTAATGCCATCTAACACACATCAAAGCAAACCTATCCTTGCAAGGATAAGTTAAGTGAGTTGAAAAAAATGAGGTGTTACAGTCTATGACACAAGAAAACAACTAAATGATTAATATTCCAGGGAAAGATTATCCTCATTTGATATTTCCACACTTGTGAGAAATCCATCCCAGCTGCAATTTAATGCAACTGTTGTCTATTTAGAGTTCTTACCAACTCTACCTCATGTACTTTTTAATTATCCACGTCTATTTTCCTGTAATCTTTAAAAAATAGTAAACAAATCCCTCAGAGATGAGGATTTTAAGCAGGAGTGTTCAAAGTACTTGGTTTTATAAGTCTAGATACCACAGAATGCAATAACAAAATTAGCAATATTAAGAAACTAAATGACAGTGAAGAGAAAGTTGCTGTTAAAGTGGTGTGAAGAGATACTTCCAGGTCAGATCTATTCTGTAGAGCCCCAGGTTATGACATTTGCCAAGAACCACAGAGAACAAGCACCAGTTAGACTGTAGAGGATGTAGAAATTCCTCTATTCTTCACTGTGCTGCAATTCCACTCCATAATTTACTGTGCTCCAATTTCACAGGGGAATAAAAATGAAACAAACAGGTCTATTCCACCAGATATTTTTCCTAGTAGAGTCATTCCAGTAGGATGAACTCTGCTTAACTGCATAGTCATATTCAACTGATGATACTGATACTGAGTATCTTGGATGCCAGCACATCACTTCCAAGAAGTTATAAAGAGACCCCCTCCCGATACCCAAACATATATAGAACAAGGTGGTCTTTATGTTAAAAATAAGTTAAAAAACAAACAAAAAAAAAACCCACAAAAAAATCAAAACTTCAAACATGTTGTTATTATGTCTCGTGCTTCTCTGAATGAGGCTTTTCTGAATCCTTCCCTGCACAGAGACCCACTTCTCCAAGAAGCTGCCACCTTTATGCTCATTGCCAGATTAAGCAGATATTCAGAACTGGAATAATTAGCTTGGCATTGAGGAATATACTGATAGGCAGATTTTTCAGGATAGGGAACATAAGAATCTAGGGATATTGTCCTTTCAAAAATACAGCATTTCTGAAGCATTTCTAAACCAAAGCTTGTCCAAATTTTGATATAACTGCAGAAGCGATTAAGCATGCAAGTAGACAATAAACCCATATATATTCTGAAAGATAAAAAAACAAACCAAACACTACATTCCACAGATGAAAGATGAAGTCTGCTGCTTGAAGACAGGGCTAAAAGGCAGCCTACAGGAATCAGGGGCAGATGCCCTGCTACAGACTTCTCAATGGTCGAAACTGATCTCCTAACATCAGAATTTCTGTAAAGATGGATAGTTTATTGAAAGACCTACCTAGAATGAAATCTGGGATTTACTGGATTCATCTTTAAGCACTGCATTGTCCAAGGTTAAGCCTGTGCAAACAGACCAGAAACTCTTACTGAAACAAGAAATTTCTTCATGAAGCATATATGTTGTTGCATACAAAACATAATTAGACTGAAAAAAAAGTGTAAGTCATGACAGGAACACCAGATTCTTACAAGATATAGTGTTGCTTTTTTTTCCAAGTTCTACCATGACACAGAAACTAACAGAAATGAGAGATGACCAAGAGCTGAGAGTTCTTTTCCTACAGTAACAGGATTTCTGTAACTTTCTATTCTTATAGGGGAAGAGAGAGAGAGGAGAGGAGAGGAGAAAAAAAAAAAAAAACAAAGAGTTTTACACAGAGAGAACACCAAGATCTGTTGAAGTCCTCTTCCTATCTAGCACAGGAAATTTAGAAGGTCAGAATTTATAGGGGTAAACAGCCCATCTCACATAGAAAGCCCTGTTTCTAGAGAGAAAAAAAAAATCAACCAACTCCTTCATCAGTTATGCAGGACAAAAGACCAAATCTTCATTCATTTCCTTCCTCTTTTTTATTGCACTTTGTATATAATAACAGGTGTCCTACCTTATGGCAAACCTGCTAAGAAAGAGCCTGAGGAAAACACCTGAAAAACCCGTAGACATAACATTGTTGGTAGCTTTGGGGAAAAATCCTACAGGAAAAGGCTTTCAGTCTTTGCCTCCCACCTCTCATTTGAGTGCAAAGACTCGAGAAGAAAAGACTTCAAGACAGGCTTCTCTGGGGAGCAGGAATACTGCACCTGCAGTGAGTGCAGAAAGAATGCTTTATGTCAGTAGAGTTAAGACCTCTATGAACATTTCCATAACCACAGTCCTGGTGAGATTTCTTTGTTGTTGTTGTTTTCCCCTACACGCCCCCCCCACTATCCTTTCGCTTTTTAATTTTTGTGAGTGAATAGGCCATGGATGCAGTAAAATAATTAGTTTGGTAGTTACTAAACTTAGGACAAACTACTAATAGATGATAAAAAGATAGGTTGACTGAGTGCCATATAGAAAGAACTCAAGACACATATATAACGACACGACAAGCGGAAGAGGTGGTGTCTCCTTGAAAAGCATTCTGTACTGATAATTTCTTTTACAGTTATGGAAATGGCATGATTCTGCATGTCAACCTTTGAACCTGAGTAACAATCACTTATTCTTCTATTTTTTTTTTAATCTATATATATATTATATATCTGACCTTTCAGAAACACAGTGATGATGTACAAGGTCATAGGTAGAAGAAACGAATAATCCCACTACTACTGTATTTCCACATTGTTTAGTGAACTGGACGCCTGGAGAAAAAAATGTTAGGATATCACAACATTTTCTTAGAAAATTCATAATGTTTGTTTTCTGCGGTCTTAAAACTTTCCTTTCTGCTAGTCAGATAGGAAAGTTTTCCAGGTCTGACCTGACCATATTGTTGGTTAGATATATTCTGAACAAGCACTATAACAGGTTGAACACAGCTGAAGAAAGCAAGTCCTATAGACTAATATTTCAACTAATGTCTTCTTCATAGGGCATTCAGCCAAAACATTCATCTGCAGAATCTTTCTTAAAGTGAGATTTACCCTCAAGTGTTTACAGTGATAGATATGCCTTTCAAGAGGCAAGCTCTCACTAACAGTCTCAAAAGTAGTCCACAAGAACTCCAAACAATGTATCGCCTGCACCAGGAACACCTGTACCCCATGTCTTTGCAAGTTTTCATCATTTTGAGTGACTGTTGACCTTTCTGAATTGCTTTTGGGAACCAGTCACCACCTACTGGGAAATTCCCTCTCTTTTATTCCTTGCAAAGACTTCAGCTGCAGATGGCAATGACAGCATTTCAGTTCATGTGGGATTTAAATAGCGAGTGTTCGCTATTTTACCAAGCTTGAAGAAAACTTATATGAGGCTATATTTCATCATCTTTTGGTGTTTATTTAAGAAATAATGTCAAAATTGTGTTCCAGCTCAGTTGACAGTTATGATGCAGGATAGCTTTTATTTAAAAAAAAATAAATAAAATAAAAAAGATGGACATTTGAGTCTTACTTCACTACATCTGACACAC
Source organism: Crypturellus undulatus (assembly GCA_013389825.1). Taxonomy (NCBI): domain Eukaryota; kingdom Metazoa; phylum Chordata; class Aves; order Tinamiformes; family Tinamidae; genus Crypturellus; species Crypturellus undulatus. Next base: position 544,708 of record VWPW01016628.1, read on the forward strand.
CACCACTGACCTGAATAAATGACTTTTTTAAAGTATCTTCTGCTTTGGTTGAAACATCTGGACTTTAACAGTTAACATCCAGTTCTTGTCTTGCACCCAGTTTACACTGAAGCACTCAATTTCACTGAAATCAATAAGATTGCCTCAGTGTAAACTATTCCATCTTTCAGTCAATACAAGTTCAATATGGAAAAAAAGTCCTTTTCTTCAGGAATAAGGCCAGATGTCTAGATTGCTTTTTCCTTTGTGTAATTAAAGTCTGTATTAATAAACTAATTCTCAATTTTTAAAAGTTACTCCATCAGGACTAGATCATAGATATTTTCTCTGTTTTAAACTGAATAAGCATTTTATAGAGTTAATAACCAACATTGTGGGTAAGACAGGATTATATTGGAGACACTGTTAATTTAAGTGCTGAATGCTTTTTAAGAGTTTAAAGTGTTCACTCATAACTTATGAATTCAGCATATGTTATAAATGTTATGCTTGTAATGTAAAAACAGATGAATTATGCCTAATGTCTTTTTTCAATTAAGAAACTGGTTGGCTAATCTATTAAAAAATAGGATAAGTAAAATTGCTCTCTGGTTAAAAATAAAAATATCAATGAAACAAAGGGTGCCCTAGAAGAATCTATAACTGTATGGGGAAAAGGAAACATCTTTCGATTGACTCTCCAGAGTCAAACTTAAGTGCTTGGTAGTCTATAGTAACTGAAAACCTCATGCTCAGATGAAAAGCCACATTTTTTCCCCATCATGAGAGGTGGACAGCAACTGGGTATGCTATCCTATTACTTTTAATTATCCCCTGTATGGGCTGTAAAGAACTCAAAGCCGGTTTAAGAGGGCAATTAATTCCTAAGGCATCTGTTATGTATTGATTCTCATACAGAAAGAAAACTAGTAAAGAATATATGTAATCTGCATATATCTATTCTGAATATTTTATATTGATTCCAAGTATTTTCACCTTCCAGGAAAGGCACTCCTCCATCGCCTCTGACCAAAAAACAAACAAACAAAACAAAAACAAAAACAAACAAAAAAGCCCACAAACACCAAAACAAACCAAAACAAAGCAACTTCTCCCACACCTACCACAGTTTGGCAATTACAAGTCAGTCAGGTGACAGGTACTGGCAAGAACCACCAAGTAAAGGCAAGCAGTACTTTGTGATCCAGACTGTCAGATAAGCAGAATTACAAGCCTATAAAACCCCATAGCAGTGAGCTATAAATGAAAGTCAAAAGGGTTTTACATTCAGATATACACAAAGGAGCTGTAAAGCACTGCCCTGTATACACTTGGTTCAAGCATACACAAAATGACCATTAAATCTTGTAGTACTTTCCAGGGTGTTAAAATAAAACAAAACAAAAAAAAACCCAAAAATATCTTTCTGCCAATATAAGCAAATAGGACATGTATTCTTCACATGAAATCCAAGATAATCTCCTTCTTCACTCTCCTCAACTCCCAAAATTCAAAGAAGCTTTTCTCTTCTGGACATCAAGCCTTTTTGCATTTCTTCCCCCCAAAACTGAATAAATTGAAATGTAGATAAACTACAAGAAAGATCACTCCTTGCAGTATCGTTGACTTTATGGAAACCAAAAAATGCTAAAATATATGGTTCAGTCTCAAAATTTCCAGCACACGAAATTGTGCAAAGCACATAAAACTACTGCATTCCTCTTTGGTCTCAATCTACCCACTAACACATTCTTCAACATTTATCAGCAATGAAGCATCTTCTGAAAGATAAGATTAGGTTTTCAAGTCTTCCTAATTGTTTTATATAATTAGGGAACTGATTGTGAAGAGAGAGAAGTGCTCTCTCCTACTACAGAGAGCCCAAGAAAAATAATTGAACAGGCAGGCAGGCAGTGGTGTTAAAACTCTTGGTATAATAAAGTTAATATTCACCATAAAGTTTTTACAGGAGGAAAAAAAAATGGTTAGCCCCAGTTAACTTCTCTGCAGTTCTATGGCAAGCAACAAAACCTAGAAGAAAGTCCAGGTCTTCTCATTCTCACTCTTCTGACCATTAAGTCAGTTATCTGAATCAGGTGTACCAAGGAAAGGTCAAACTGCAGACTAGTACTCCATTTGATATACACTAAAAAAAGAAATGAAGCAAAAGTGAGCACTATCAAAAACAGCATAGCCAAGCAATGAATAATCTGGGTTTCAGAACCCAATTTAATTGAATACACCAAAGCTCTCTTTCAATGGGCTTTGAATGAAACCCTGAGGGTAAAACCCAGGTTCTTCTAGATTCAGCTGGAGCTTTGCCATTGACTTCATTGTTTAAGGAAATCAGCAGACCAGATTTGAGCACAGGAAATACTCAGGGCTTCTCACCTCCAAGTTTAGCTTTCCCCTTTAAATTCTCCTGTGGATTACTATTGTAGCCTGCCAATTTCAATCTGCAGGGCAGCAAACAGAACCAGCCAGACTCCTCCTGAGCAATGGGCTGCAGATAGCATCTCAAATCCTCTACTTCCATTCATATCTCAGGTGTCAGACCACAGTTTCTGAGTCACAGACATAGCACAGGAATAACTCCAGTCACATTGATGAAGAAATTCTAACTGCTGCCATAAGGATCACTCATACACACAAAAAAAGCTTACGAACAGTAAGGAGAAAGTCATCCATGCTTCATGCAAATAGAAAGCACCATCCTGCTCCCATGAAGCCAAGGAGAAAACTCATGCTGACATCAATGACAGCAGATTCAAGTCACAAGCTCAGTTAAGCCTGGAGAGAACCACTCAAGTAGTACTTCAGTCTTTGCCATCCCCCTTCACCCTGCAAGAAAGAGATCAACTTGATCTTTACTAAATCATTCTCATGTTTGTCAGTTTCCTGCCTCTTCCTGCATGGTGGGGTCCAAGCAGCCAGGCTGTTTATCGATACAGACAGACTGTGCATGATTTTAATTTTATTCAGTTCTAGAGAAGACTAAGACTGGCTTTCCAGAGATGGTTTCTGACACTACAGGATTCATTCATTTTCTTCATTTTTTGCACAAGTGGCAAAAACACATTTAAACTGTAAGCCCTCTCTGGGTGTGGCATGAGATATGGTCCAAGACTATCTGTAAGAACTACTCTGTACATTTTTAGAAAGTTAAGTTGAAGAATTTCAAAGTTCTTCAGGCAGAATTGCAGATGTTTATAAATCCTGCCAGCATCTATTTGCATCTTAAGAAAATGGATAGAGGATCTAAATTACTTTAGAAATATTGATTGAGCATCTTCACTCCCACTGACTTTCACTGACACACAGTTGTCTTGGACAAAGCTTATACCTGTGGTGCCTAACTGCCAAATGGGATGAACCAAAAGGGATTGATGCTCCAAGAATGCTGCCCCCTTGCTGATGTCAGTTAAATACTGGCTGCTTAACTTGGATATTGAACTTCATTTTGAAAGTCACAGCTTCATGAACTTGTTTCTCAAATGCTTCAATCTCAACCGCATTCACCTAAAGAATGCAATTACTCAGCTTGGTTCTACTGCTCATCTTATTTACTTGGATTCATTAGTCTCTCTAGTAGGCAAGAGCTGAGGCACAGCTTCACCATCTTGGATAATTACCATAAATATACTTGCACTTATTCTGGTTTGTGGCATTAACTGCTTGTTGAGTGAGAAAAATCTCAAGGCCTATAATAACTGGAAAATGGAAACAGAAAACAGGGAGCAAGGCAAATCTATGAGTACATTGACCAAACATTCCTCTTCTTCCTCACACATGTGGGAGTAGTCAAGAGAAACATCAGTTTTATGTGTTAAAGTGAATTGAGTTTCTCTATGTTATTAGACTTTGTCATCTTACTGCTTAGGACAATATTGTTCTTTGAGAAGTCTGATGAAAATTCTGGTGTGGCCTTAATACGGAGACCAAGGTGTCTGAAATATATGACTTAGTGAAGAGCTGCACATAGTTCTTTGGCAGCATTTCTGCCTCAGAGAAACGTTATGGGGTGTGCTCTTCCTCCAAGTCCAAATATTTCTTTGATAGCAATCTTAACTTCAGAGAAATATCCAAGAGAATAACTGTCCATCAGTCAGGCTCCTCTTCAGGGCTGGAGGACAGGCACTTCAGAGCTATCCTGCATGGCAAGTGTGGTCTACCCTAATTACTAACAGTGTGACACAGCAGGCACCAAGTTATAAGGAGATCTGAAGATGATTAAGTCTCCCTCACACCACTTCAGTAGTTACTCATCTCCCTGTTTCATCCCATCTTTCACATGTTAACCTTGCTGCACGTAAGAATATAAACTGAAAGCCAAAGCGATGGCTAGTTACACAAGTTTCATCCCATAAACTTTGTTCATGAGTGTAAAGCATCTGTAAGGTATGATTAACATCCATTCCTAAAACTGTCCAATGCGGGCTGATGATCAGGAGGATGTACAAGAAGGGACACCTGTTCAACAGAGAAAACAAGCAGGGTCTGGGAACAGAGAAGTTCACACTAGATACATTCAATATCGTCACCTAAGAGAACAGTCACAGGCAACCCCGTGAAAGTCAGCAGAAACTCTAGTAACTTAAAGAGCAGGAGACCACAATATAAGCTGTTGGCATTTACGGAAATTGCAAACATAAATCAGACACAGAAAACAGCACTTTTTAAAAGAATTTTTATAAACTATACTGCCATAATCTAGACCATGCACAGAGCACAGGCAGAAATCTATCAATTTTCACCTTCCCGTTCAGGACAAAAATTTATAGTACCAAATTAAAAGAACATAAAATTAAGGTTAGTATCCAGCAAGTGAACTATTTTCTGTAAAAGAATAAATGCCAACAGATAAATCTTAATAAAAAATATTTAAGAAGGCAACGAAGAGTGGTTTGTCAGAGATCCACGATGCTGTCAGAGAACTGCTGGTTCTCAAACTTTACTGAACATTTTCCAGCAATATACTTAGCATGTGACCTTTCTGTGGCTCCACAGTTTCCCCCAACTGTTTTCATAGCTCATAAAACGTTTAGGAAGTGTTTATAAAAACTGCTTGAGGAAACCGTGCCACAAAGAACTTGAGCTTCATGTCTCAGCAGTCCCGCTTTGATTTAGTTCTCTTCGATGAGATTTCATATTGTAAATGCCCCACTAACATCTGCATACATGTCCTCTTGGGATAGTACTGAGACATAGTCCAGTTTAAATGTATATTACTTGGCCAAGTTTCTGCAGCGTGTGATGGTTGACTTGCCTCCCTTATGAAATCACACATCCAAGTGTTCCCCCCATATACACTTACCAATGGCCACTTTCAGTGATCTGGACTTATGGGGAAGAGATGTTATGTCATGAACACCATCGCAACATCTGCAAAGGATCCTTCTGGAACCCAACACCCAAACCATCAACCCAGAGAGAACTCTTGAATCAGAAGTCAACGATTAAGGGTGTTTGACCTACTGCCCTGTAAGTTTGCACTGGTCTCCTTACACTCAAACAGTCTCTGCTTAGAGATGCACAGCCAGAGAAGCATTGTGAGTTCTCAGTGTACAACTCTCTAGAGGACAACTGGAAAGAGCAACAATGAAACACGATCATAAAAGAACGCTGAATTTTAAAAACAGTATTTGACTATGTTTAATTAGCTAGTGCCAACATTCATACTGTTCTAGGAGGATTCTAGTCCTCAGCCACAGATTCATGGTTTCCTGTGTTTCAGATATTTATTACTAATTATCAGTAGCTAATAGATACGCTCACAAAAGGGAACCTTGCTCCCACAGAAGGCCATCTATTAGTTTCTATAGTTTGACTTTCAAGTTAATCATAATCAAAATTCAGTCACTATTTTCCTTATAAATTTGGAAAGCAACTTTACAGACAGGCTATAAACATACTAGTACAATCCATTTTAAATGTAAGCCCTCTTTAATGTCTTGTCAGTATAAGCGATAACAAAAGGACCATCATCTTGCAAACTAAGGGCTCAGGTCACTTGGCTAGTCATATCCTTCACCTGGACCTTCTTATAGGGTTTGTTTACATAAAAAGGCATTTAAAATCCACACATGTTCTTACCTTAATATACTTAATCAAGTTACTGGGACAGTTTGTGAAAAACATCAATACTTTGAAAAAAAAAAAATCATCATCAATGTGGAAATGTTTTTGCTCCATTTTACTTGTAGACTTGCAGTATCCTTCTGAGTAATAACCCGTGCAGAGTACGAGAAGCACTATTAGTAATAAAAATAAATTACAGCATACTCATAAAACTTTTAGCACATACTTTTGACAATAGAACTTTACCAGTCCAAGGCTGTTTTACAACACAAAAACAATGTTACTGAATCCCTGGAATCACCTACATGGTTTTTGAGGGTCTAGTCAAGCGTGTACATTCTCACCCTTGTTAATTAATTATCCACTCCTAAGCAGTAAATAAGAAGCAGTCATTACTCTTGAGGAAAAAGCATGACACACATATCAGGTGTTAAACATAAAACACAGTTTCAACTGGATATTAGGTTCCCAGGCTTAGCTCGAAAACTTAAAATGAAGCAGTCAGTGGAAAACAGCTACATAGTTCCTAGTACTGAGTATTGCATGATCCTTTAGAAGGTGCCAGAAACCATAATGGTGCATCTTTATTTAGACTTCAAGTTACCATAAAGCTCAGGTCACTTGGGTTTTGACTCCATTTAAGACAGCTGCACGAAAGATGGGGAAGAGCAAGTGCCCCTTCACAAGGGCTTAGCATCATTTACAGTCATGAACAAACTTGTGTTTTCACACTAGAAAGCAATCAGGAGAAGCTGTAACATGTCTCTGTGGATCACTTTTTTGAAGTCAGGTCAATTAATTTTTTCAGACACCTGCTATCAGTTACCTTTTATAGAAAAAAATCTTTTTGTAGCACACACAATTCACTGTGTCAACTGTTTTACTGTCTTTTCCAAGGCTCCTCCGCCTTACAGACTCACCACCAACTGCATATTCCAACTCAATTACTCAATCTTACCAGTAAGACAGAGACACAAAAGACAAATCCTTCAAAATGAAAAATAAGGTCAAATGAAAGATGTCTGAAGTGTGACAAAGTGTGACTTTTATTACCTTTGTGATTGTTAACTTACTTCTCTGAGCAATTAGCCACCTACTGTGCTACAGGTGGTTATACATTATTAGAGTCTATATACTTGAGTACATCCTACAAATAACTAGCTTCATAACTAGTGTTTTTGTATTTGAAAGAATGGCCAGTACGCCCTTCCGCAGCTGTAATGCTCAAGTTGCAGGTTCTAAAAAGTCAGTTTTTACATGTGCTTTATTATTGACAAGGACAAATGTAGAAGTACAGCTGAGAAAGCCTTTTTCGCAAAGAGGAAAACAGAAAATTTTGTTTTAGAACAAATAAAGAAGGTCTCAGGAGACCAACAGATCCCTGCCTATGCAAGTTCTGCAGAGAATATAAGAGCTGATATATTAGTAAGTACAAAAGCAGGTAACCTATGATCTCCATGCCTTTAACAAGGCTCTCCAGTCTCGAGAGCCTTGTTTTCTAAAGGAAAAAAAGAAATCAGGGAGAGTAACATCCGCTTTCAGTTGGATGGGGCATAAAGGTCCAGTATTTTCCAATAATGGAAAGTCTCAGACAATTTCTGTGAAACAAAAGTCTATCTGGAAACTTAAACAACCATATACTCAAACTTTAAACAGTTATGGACAAACCCAGAAAGCAGACTTCTGTTTAAACAATTGAGGTACTCGACAGTCGCTGAGGTAAGTCGAACCTCAGCAGCTCTATGCCACCATCACATCACATTTTGTTCACTTTACCAGTCATTAAAAATATTTAATAATTTAAACATAAAGATTACCTTCAACAATCTTCCATTCAAACATATGTTTTATGTACCTGTCTAAATACCTGAACTGTATCTGTGTGCTTCATCAAAATATAGGACTTGGTCAAAATACAAGCCAACCTAAACTTCCTGGAAGACAGCAGATACCTGAAGCATGAGATTTAAATTTACTAAGTTCACTAGGGTTAATAGCCTTTTTACCAAGTTAAACTGTAGTCCTTCAAACACTGCCAAATGGGAAAGAAACAGGTGGACAACAAGAAACATTGCTAGATGTAGAGCAATTCCCAGAGAAAATACTCTGGGAAAGCTCTTTGATCTAAACCATAACCCTTTGCGGTCATAGTGTGATCTTTCTTCACACTGGTATCATACATACTCAGAAAACTATTCAGGAAATTTCTCCCTGCACTAAAACAGATCACTCACATTTACTTTTTTGTACATGAGCACATTCATGTCTACTTAAGAAACTCCCCTTTAGGTAGCTTCAAAACACATCTGCTTTATTACTATGCAGTTATTGCCATAGGCATCCACTCACACATCTATAAAATTAATGCACTGTCATGCTGTAGCTGCACTAATGTGCTACATCTGAACAGTTTTCTTTTAGAGATAAAACAGATGGAAGAATATGTATTTAAAGCAGATTATGTATGTGAATTATGAATAAAAACTTCTAAATAAACCTCTCACACAGGAAAATTAAAAATAGCAAGGTTAGACAAAGATTTAAGAATAAAGTACTCCAGCAAGATGAGAAGTTGAGGTACTACTCACCATGTAACATCTCTGCAACACCAGCAAAACGACCATGAACCCATGAGCACCCACCAGATTCTGCAGTCTCTTTTTATAATGAGACCTGCATAACCCCAAAACAATGGCTTTGGGGCACATGCCTTTTCCTCCACCTAACAAAGGTGTTTGGTTTTTAAGACCAAAACACTTTCCTACCACGTGACTTCATAAAAGGAGTGATGCTGTGTAGTAGATTGGAATTCAAGAAACATATATATATTAATAGACATGTCATTCTTCAACTATGCTGCATTTTCTGTCATTAGCTTGGGAAACATCTTAGGAATTTTCTGTCTCAGGAAAGTATGACACTATAACTGACATAGAACAAGGTTACGTTTTTGACTGGATGGCAGCCCAGTACTACAAGGCACTCTCCCTGGTTCACACAGTTTTTCCTGCCAGCCCTGCAGCACAGACAACTTGGTCTCATGTCATTTCACTTGTGCATGTTTCCCCCTTTATTGCAGATTCCACACCTGAATATGTAATCTTCGATGGGGTTGGTCATGTGTTCGTGCATGGCCTGAACTAAAATATTTTATGCTGTAGCCTTACACTTCCCAGTACATAGATGAAAAAAAAATGATTTACACACAGTACTTCTGATGTTCTGCTGTGAGCGGTATTTCATCAAGATGTCCTTTTTTGGCAAGAGTAGGAGGAAGGTAAGTGCTTTAAGGTAAGTTGACAAAAGAGCTAGCAAAAATGTCCTATGTCTAATATTGTTGAAAGGTTTGATCACTTTATCTCAAACTTCTTGCTGTGGCTTCTGCACTTTTCACTGAATAACAACAGTACCCGTGAAAAGGATCTACGATAAAAAAGAATAAACAGACATTTTTGTCGTGTTTGTTTCCTATAAGTAGACTTTCTAGTTACAGGAAAGCACATTGTGTAACATCAGTGAATCTTAACAGTGCTCTGCATGCTGTTAAATCTAATAAAGCATCTACTATCTCCATTGACCATCAGAACAGATTTCTGCTCAAATATTGTCCTCCTAGCTTTATACCTGTAGAAGTTTTAGTTACAAAACAAGTTGAGTTCCTCTGGTGATTACAATGATACAAAATTGGATCAAACCTCACTTCAGTGAGTACTCAGCAAGCACACATATTGTAACAAAAAATGAAGTGTCACTCACATATCCTCTCTGAATGTGACTTTCTCCAAGTCACTGAAACACCTGTTTTGGTCTCCCTTCCTGATATCACCATTGTACAGCCAAAGAAACATATTGTCAATTTCAGTATTTCCAATCCTAATCAGTTTGTGTGTGTGTGTGTGTATATATATATATATATTTTTTTTTTTTCCTTCTTTTTGGTGGAAAACTTAGAGCAAAATAGCAACCTACTTACACTTGCTTGCATTCATATGACTATGTGGCAAGTGGAAAAGCAAAACTTCACAGGATTTTATGACCTGACAACACAGTAAAAAAAGAAAACCTGAACCACCTTTTTAATTAGTTCTCTGCCTATAGGTGAGAAATGCCTAGTGAGGCTGTCTTATCCTGCTGAAGTGAAAGCCAGTAACTCAAATCAAAACTGCTAAAGCTAGAAAGAGTTACTAGCACTGTCAGAGAAACTTCTTCCTGGCACCAAGTAATCTACTGATAAACTCCTCCTTTGTCCTGACTAAGGAAACTCTGCTACACAGACAATGATTACCTAGAGCATAAGCTTGAGTGTGAATATTGACAGCAAGTCCCAGTCCTGCAGCTATGAGTAAGCTGTCCAAAACATGATCCCATAGAGCAAACTTATTCAGGTACAGCCAGAAATTTGAGCGGTACACAACAGCCACGGCTTTGAACACCTGGTCTCAGCATATTCGTAAGCTCCCAATGCAAGAAGTTACTGCTACCTGGCTGATCGCCAGTGCATGTGTATGATTGTATTGTGCCTGTGGGCAGTTGCAGGTCTCCAGCACTGTTTTAATAAAATATTTTAATATATATTTTGTGAATTCTATTCGTAAGTTTCCATACAAGATACACTTCCAGGAAATTAGAAGTGTGTGGTGGGGCACAAAAAACCCCAAACACACGTAGCACAATGTGTCCTATTGTCAATATAGTTTCAAGGTCACATTGGATTACATCACACATGGGAAGGCTGAGACCGGCACCCAGGACAAAATTGCACGTAGAAGATATTTTCATTACCTTGCACAGTTTTCTATAGAACTAAAAGTTCTTTCAAGAGGCAGAAGTTACAGAAAGATGAGATGGTTAAGGAAACATTATGCCCCAAACTGCACTTTGACATTTGTTCAAAACAGCACACTTTGTTATGACCTCAGATCAAACGTACAACAGGACTCCCCGGTGCTCCACTACTCCTGGACACTCTCTACACTGCAATCATACTGGCACAAATGAAGAAAGAGAGAGGGGGAAAAAAAAAGCTCCTTCTAGTCTAGCTGCCTTGAGGCTCTTTTGTTTGTTTGTTTGTTTGTTTGTTTCTTCTTCTTGATTTAGATATTCTCTGCATCAGTTCCCACCAACAGGCTGTTGGTGTACCAAAAGAAAAAAAATGCAGTGGGGAGCAGGATTATTTGACAATTCATTGTGTAATACAGTTCTATTTAAACAGGAGACAAAGATGCCCAAACTATTTCCTAGCACCTGGGGAACATGTTTAACTGGGGCACCCTTTAAAGTTAGGTATCTGTGCTATCCACCTATGCAGGCCTCCTACCTTGAAGATGCAGAGGTACAGCCAAGCCTGGCTGCCAGATTGCTTCTTTCCAACTAAGGCAAGTGTCTCTATTGCGGCAGCCCCTTCAGCACCGGACAGAACTGCTGAAAAGTGCAGCCAATAAGGAAAGGTGTTGGGTGGCCTCAGAATAGCTTGTTTGATGGAAAGCAAAACATATAAAATATAGCCTGATAGGTCACAAAAAAGCATCAGTTTCTTCATATGTAAAAGTCCCATCAATTTTAAGGGTAATCACACACTTCAAAGCCTCATAACAGATTTCCCAGTTTTCCTCAGCCTATTTTTTGACTCCAGACCTCTTCACTGCTAAAGAGGAAGATACAAGGACATCAGACATTTATAAGGCTGACATACAAAGACATCCAGACATTGATCAGGTATTTAAAAAGCTCACATTCAATCAAGCAATGCAACCCTGGCCATCATGACACCATGTCCCAGGACTCATCTCACAGGTTTCTCCTCAGGAAAACCTGCCCTCGGGACCAGGCTCCATAACATGGCAGCAGTGCTAGTATTTTATCCCCCTTAAGCTGCCTTCTAAAGCTCAGTGACTAACAGTAAACTGCTCCCATTTACAGGTCCACCAGCTTTCCTTTCTTTGTCAGGGGAAGGTATTCCCCAGCAGATAATCCCAAGCAGAACCGACCAGGATTTCTGTGCCTTTCCATCCTGCTCATCTTTCCTCTGTCCCCTACTCTTCTGGAGGTGTTTTGCTACACTATTTTCTTCAGAAAAGAATCAAAGTAAAAACCACACAGGTAACCAGACAGTTTAGAAGGAAATATCTTTTGTTTTAAACTAGCCAACCTTCATGCCCACCGAAGGGTCTGGAGTTAAGGAAACCCAGTGGTATGACCTTGTTCCCACAACACACCACAGCAAAACACCTGATTCTACAGAGTTTGAAACAGATCTGCTGCCTCTCTGCCAAGGAGAAAGGAAAGTTGACGGGAATGGAAATTAAATTATCTCCTTCCCCAGCTGCAGTCATCTTCCCAGGCTTCCTTGCTTAGGAAAAAGGAGAGAGCTCACATTTCATTGCTTGCCCTCTAGCTGTAACTAGACAGGCATTATCTTCAGTCCCCCTCCCACAACCTCAGTTTTCCACATAATTCTCCTAACATAACTATTAAAACAGAGAGGAGGGGGAAAAAATGCAGATTTCAGCAAAGCATTAATTGTAGAAGTGTGTTGAAATTGAAAATGGTGTGGTTTTGTATAAAGGAAAAGAATATTGTCACATAATCTCACTGAAACATATGGTTTGCATTGATTCTCAAAATCCATAAACAAAACACTAGGAAAATTATTAAGTTTTTAAGAAATTGTTGGTGGGAATTAGGAAAAAAAAGGGGGAGACAGACATGTCAAAAGAAAACAGACTTTCAGACTTGCAATTTAAAACTAGTTGAGAATAGATACTTTTAGAAACAAGTTTGTGTTTCACAAATATTTACAGTAGATGAAAAGCCTAAGGGTATTTAAGCAAAAGAGCAGGAAGACACCACATTTACTTCAGTAAGCCCACCGGGAACGTTTCTGGGCTTTAATGAATTAGCAGGTCTTGTGCATCGGCCTTTTTCATTGGGCTAAGCAGAATTCAGACGTACTAGTAACACCGATGACTTCAACTACATGTGTAATCTCTAAACATCCATATATCCACAAATATAACACACAAACATTTTCATGCTTGGAATGCTCAAGGAATCCAATTTTCTTTTTCTTTAAAGCAATGCGAAGGGCAAATTACTTTATGACCAAGACTTTGCCCTGAAAAAAATGCTATTTGATAAGCAATCAGAAATATTAAAAGTTTCCATAATTCACCATATTTCTTCTAAGTTACAGATTTCTACTGCATTGACATTGCAAAATTAAATGTTATCCTAAGATGCAGTGAAGACGTATCTCCATTACTTAACATTATTTCCTTTCTGCCTGTCCACGGTAAATGAAAACTGTTGAGTAGCGATAACTGGTGAAGAAACAAGTGGAATCACATCCGATATATTCCACCTTCAACCAGCCCATACTATTGTGAAATACTTTTATCTATAAGGATATGAGCAAGATTTATTCAACTCAGATGCTTGGATATATTCCTGACTTGACCAAGTAAGAGAGGTTATCCTCGCAAGACAAGACACCAACTATCATTGCAAGCTAACATTAATGGTATTTGTCATCTTACACAACACTTAGGAAACAGATCTTATGCTTAGCTCATATAGACATATTTTACATATGTGCAGCACCGAGGTCCATTTTCTTTCCCCTTTGTTGCTTTAAATCTTGCCAGCAACCTATTGAGAATACATGAGTCTCAGCAAGTTTCATAATAACCTTGGCTAATCCCATCAGCAACACCACAAAATGACAATTCACTTCCTAACCCTTTTCTGCACGTTCATGTTTCACTCAGGAGAGACCTTTTGCTCATTCTTATCCAAGACAATTTCCACTATAAATGCTGAGATGCTGTTACTGGTTAGTCTGCCTATACAATGCTTGCTTTAATTAATGGATTCAATATAGGCAAGAGAAGATGGTAGGATTTGGGGTGTAGTTTCCTTATAAAAATAGTACTATACTCTCAGATAGGTAAATGGGGTTGTGAATACCTGCTGATAAAAAGTAACAACTGATGACTTTTCCTATGACCTCCTTGCACATTAGTTAAAATAAGCCAAAAGACATCTTGCTCCTGACCATGGGAAGTTTAACACTTGACTGTGCAGTTAACAATGAGTAAGTACATCTTTAAAGCACTTGAATCCTAGGGACTTCTAGGTCAATGAGAGAACATCATCATCAACATGGCAAAAAAAGCAACCAAACAAAAAAAAAAAACAACAAACAAACAAACAAACAAACAAACAAAAAAAAAAACCACTTTTCAGGTAAAAGGCACATTCTTTTAGAAGTCCCTTTTCCTGGATCCTTTATGAAGTGTTTTTGAATAAGATAGTTAAGAGGAATTTGATTTTACTTTTCCTTCCCTAAGGAGTGCTGGAGTCAGAACAGATGACATGCTGCCTGTAACAACAGGCTCAGCTGTATGCCAAGCTGTAGTATGTATGTGGTTGTACAAGCAGAGGGAGCTTGTCCAGCAGCATGACTTGTCTCTGGTGGACGGAAGCTGAGGACAGCTCAGACGAGCACATGCCACGGACAAACCTCTTTGCTGCGCAGGCTTCTGCTGTTACACCACTAGCAATAACATTAGTGCCCAACTTAGCCTGGCAAGGTGTGTGTGGGTGTGTGGGTGTGTGTGGGCGGTGGTGGGGGGTGACAAAAGTCAAACTCCATCCCTGCCCTCCTCCCCACCTAAGACCCCACAATCATGCCCAAGTAGTAACCCGGTTCTCTACTGCCGCAACAGTGTGGCTACTGGTATATTAAGACCATCAGGATACGTGGATCTTATCCTGAATTTAATCCCTAGCACCAGACTGTGGATCCCGTGAGACTGGTTTTACATTCAAAGCATTCTCAAGGATTTTTTTTCCTCTTCTCTCCTTTGTGGCACATTCTGTATCCATCAACATCAAGCCACAAACTCCGTTTTTTCCTCATTAATTATGCCTGTACTTCTCTGCTCTCACTTTGTTTGTTGTTGGGCTGTGATAAATGAGCGCTCTGCCCTCATCATTCTGAGGACACAGAGAAAAGTTCCCTCCAGTTCTAAATTAAACGATGAAAAATAAGGAAATTCTTGGGTTTTGTGGGGAAAAAAAAGTTTTTTTTTTTTTCTTTTGGAGGGGGTAAGGAAGAAATTCCAGAATTAGCAAGACCGAACCAGCAGCTCTGGCTCTGTGAAACTGCTGGGTCAGCCATCTCTGGATATGCTCTTCACACTATAAAAAACATCACATACCCGCACTTACCTGATTTTTTCACCAGGACAGCCTTCTAGTTTCAAGAACGGTAAAACTTCTCACACTTGATTAACTTAGGAGTACAGCTTGTTTATCCAAAAAGGGTTGGGGAACTGCAGTAACTTCTACATACCCACATTAGTGTGACTGCTCAGGGATGTCCTTGGCTTTGCAGTGAGTGAATACCAAGCGACCTGCTTTCATTTAAAATGAAAGTTCTCCTCAGTGCTGTGCTTTAGATATCACAGTTAGCCTGTCTCAGCTCAGTACTACTTCTGTTCAACTCAACAGGACAAAACACCCTACAGGCTAGTTCCGCAAAGAGCAGTATCGGACGTCTTCCTCACCACCCTAACAATGGAGAAAAGACACAGAAGAAATATGGGGCATGGGGGAAACACCCACCCAACAGTCCTAAAAGGGTTACTGAGTAATAAATCAATGATAAGCTCTTTGTAAGGATGCTAGTACTGTATCTCATGGTACAAATTAGTAAAATTACTGTGGGTGAGCACTGATCACAGGGCAGCAAAGCAGTGATAACATAATGAAAAAGGTACTTCAAATTACATATTCAGACACATTTTTTGGCTTAAACAGCTGTAATGTGATGGCAAAAAAAAAAAAAAAAAAAAAAAAAAGTAACATATGACAGCCTGGCCATTCTTTGTATCACATTGTCTGTAAGGGAAACAACAGTTTTCACTAAAACTCGAGGCTTACAGGTCAGTTGTAGGACAACTCATTTCAAGGAAGTACAAAAAATTTTCTGACCCAGTTCTTCCCTCATCAGCAGTGCCATTTGTGAACCACTGATTTTCTGTGCTCTTTGCCCAGGGCATGCTAAGAAGAAAGTGGTGTGGAGCATTACACACTGCAACTGAGTCACATCCAAAGAGCAGTAGCCCCATACCATGGCTTAGAAGAAGCACATTTCTTTCACTTATGATGTTAATTCTCTCTTTTGTCTGGTTTCTATCAAATGAAGCTTTCTTCACTTTTTAGAAAGAAATTACACTGGAATGTATCCAATGGCACCTAGAAGAACAACCAGTTGTTCAATTAATTTCTTTGTTCACAGAAATACTTGCAAGATCAGGCATCATATGAAAAAGAAAACAAAACCAAAGCTTGATTCAGAACCAGAATTTCAGTGTTTACATGATTTGGTTCCTTTGTCCTTCTCCCATTGCTCTGTTTGCACCTTATTCTTCTGAAGCTCCCAGCAATACAGCACCAATTTCTCCTTCAACAAGCTAAAATTCAACCTTGCACTAGATGAAACAAGTACAGTTCTCCTTTGGACTTGGCAACAGGGTTTTGGTTTC
>VWPW01016630.1:0-43979 GCA_013389825.1 Crypturellus undulatus
GGTGAACACACATGGCAGACTATTTAAAACTCAGTCTTGTGCTCTGCCTGCTTTATCAAATATATTATAAGATTGGAACTGAAACTCAGAAGGAGTTTATGGTGGAATTGATAATACTAGTTCTTTTTCACAGGGTATACAGAGGAAGCTCCAGTGAGCATATATACTCTTACCTATATACTTCCACTTGACTCCACATACATAAAAACAAAACAAAACAAAGTTCTTCACTCACATTTGGCAATACATCCTTATAACACCACAATCAGGAAAAGAAAATATTGGTATTTCAGATATCACTATTCGGTTTATATTGTCTTTTATGGTATTATAGCTAAAAGTTACAGAGAAAAGGGTCCGACTTAGTTCCAAACTGATTCTTTCCAATAATGAAAGCCTTGTTAAATGTGGAGAAAGAAAGAGCCCTTGCTTTTCTTCTTCGAGCACTTGGCAGGTCATAAATAACCCTTGAGAAAAAACAAAGGAAGTGAAATTGTGCCAGCCCCCAAAGCACCTTAAGGTTCATTTAACTGTCAGAAGGATTTTCCCGGTGAAGAGAAATTGCTGGTATAAAAAGTAAGGTGTAAAGCAGTTTATACTGGCAGCATTCTTTTTTTTTTTTTTTCCTATGTATTTTAGGCATTTTGCTTTATTCTGCGGTATTTCAAGTTTTGATAGCATCAAAAGCGCTATGTTGAAGAAATACCAGATAGTTAAGCACATTTAAAAGAAAAAAAAGTCACATACTTGACTTGAGCTAGAGACTGGGTTAACCCACACTGGTGTGAGAGGGACTTACACACCAAGGGACAGTAAAAGCTGTTTGACAGCAATGCTCTCCTCCCCTCAGAACAGACGAATATTTGATAACAGACAATTCAGACATTTCTGCATCTGTGATATGCCTATTGCTTACCCTCAGCAAATAAAATACATGGTTTTACATAAATTGCTCTGGTTTGTTTATTCAACATTAACAGGAAATACCCAGAGTGAAAGATGCTTGTCGTAGCCTATCTGTTTTATATATCTTGTACAGCCTGATGCTGCAAAAATATCCAGCAATTGAAATTAAAAGTGTGCAAAGAACCCTGCAACATTAGTCCATGAAAAAATGCAAAGTTTTTAGTAAGCTGGACTCCTCCATTTGTTATATTTTGCTCACTATGAACCTGTTAATGCGCCTCCAGTCATCAGCAGCCTCCCCAATTTTGTCATGAGATACCTGAGTATTGCATACAATTTATATTCATGCAAGATCCAAAAGAAAACCCTATGGTTGTTCAGGGCTCAACATCTACTATTTATTTTCCCTGTGAAATCATAGGATTTATTTTCTGACAAAAACAAACACACAAACAAAAGCAGAAATTAAATTCAGAAAGAAAACCATGCCAGTAAGCAGCAGTTTCAGTTTCCAAGCTGAAGATTGCTGCATACAAACCTCTAACTTCTGCAAAGTCAGTGGGACTCTGGCAGTCTGCAAATAGTTTTCTGCCTTTAAAATAGTGTAATAACTGTTTAATAACTGTACTTTAATTTGAAGAGGATGTACAGAAATAAGAGCCAATACATATAAATATACATATATTTTACAGTTGTAATTTGGGATTTCAGGACTGTGCTGTTACATGCTGCAGCTTCTAGCAGAAAGTTATTAAACTGTGTGTGCGCAATCTTCTTTATTAAGTCTTTTATGAGCAGCTATGACAGACTTGACAAGAAATTAGTAGCTATATATAATTTTATAGCTACATGCATTTTTATAGTTTCCTGAAAGCTCAAGTTTGTACAGACTTGCTTTAATTACACAATTATAAAACAATCCATAATGGCAAGCCCCTATCAGTTGACATTATCTGTGTACGTCAGCATGAGCTCCCTTTGCTAAGCTTTTGCCCATTTCCAGCCTCCCTTTAATTATTATCCTTGAGGAACCTACCAAGGTGAGCACAGCCTCTTGCACACAGCGGATACTCCGATACATTCAGCACATTACAGCAGTACAAATTAATTTAAGGAGAAGCTACTCCCAAGAAATTCTCATGTGAAGAGCTGGATTCTATTGTGAGGATTTCCTTGGCAGATTTAAGAGCACTCAGCCTTCTGCAGCTCTCACATTTGCCGTGATTGACTCATACGCTTCAACTTTGAAAACTGCTGTAATGGAAGAATAAAGAAGGGAGAGTCTCCCACTTCAGGTCAGGCAGTTGACAAGAACCGGCATCCTCAGGATTGCTAAATTTAAAAGAAATTAATGAAACAATTGTTTCTTTGATGTATCCCTGTACGGTTAATCCTGTTTCCCTTGGAGAATAAGGGGGAATACCAATGAATACAGTTCCCATCTTTTCTTAGCCAACATTTAGCTGGCAAAATACTTCTGGCCTTTCTGAAGGCCCCACACCCAGCGTTGCTCTCCGTTTTGCCTAGGGCTCTTGTTTAGCTTTCAGGTGCCCTGCTCTTTTCTTTGCCAACTTCCAGAAAGCAATAGGCATTCAAGGGAAGTTGTATCCAACCAAATACAAGCTGGGATTTAGCTCCAATTGAAGACACCTAAATTTGAGCATCTCTCTAACTCAGCTCAGTGGAGAGGGGCTCTTTGTGGCTTGTCAGATAAATGGGTCTCTGGTCTGTATCTGAGCCAGGTGCCTGAGTTTCCAGGGCAGTGATCCACCCTTATCCAACTAAGCACCAGCAGAAGGAATTGATTCAGGGCCCAGCTTCTCCGCAACGTCCCTGTGTGACTGGCAAATACCACACAGGATCCCTGGGACACCCGGACCCTTCCTGACCTGCAGCTCAGAGGAGATACCCCAAGACACCTGAAATTGTTATATGCCTGTGTTATACACCCATGCTTGGGCAGGCAAACTGGGCCCTAACTCCATTCATTTGAACAGGGCTTTTCTTATAATTCTGTGCGTTTCATATACACCCAGAATACAACATCTTAAATGAAATTTTGTGACTACATTCCTTAGTTCTAATGAAACTTAGCTACTTAGGCTATTACAGGATGCAAATGGGTTCTTTCCTCTGCAGTTAACGTCACCTATACACCTCTTTATTCATTTTACTTCAGTTTGCTCTTTGTTAAGAAGCCTGGACTCTTTCCAGGAGCAAACTTGGACGCCTCTCCTGACCACAGAGCTCAAGGAGAAACAGGTAGAATTATTACACTTAGCCTCCCTTTTAGGTGCTGCTGTCAGGAATAACATCCTAACGAAACTTGGAAAGAGTCGCAGCCGTACTAAGGTTTTAGAGACAGAAAAATTGAACTTCCTAAAAATATCAGCAAACTCTGTCAGGTGTTAAAATATCATTCTTCCTTGAGGCTATCGCAAATGTATTTTGCTTATCAGAAAAGAGTTTATTAATATGAATGCATGTAGCAAGATAAGTAGGTACAAAGAGGTGAAACTGAGAACAGTCTAACACACAAAGTTTATACAGTGCTCAAAATGATGTTGAGGGCTGTAAGAATAAGACCTGCCGTACTGAAGATCTGTCTCCCCCAGTGTCACATTCTCCAGGAGTGGCCACGCTGCATAGATTTGAGCATAAGACCTATACAGTATATGCAATACTTCCCTGAAAGCATCTGTCAGGTTTCAAGTATTAGTAATTCAGGCAGAGGAGAAAAAGAGACAGCACCATTTTCAGACATTGTAGACAAGAAAACTTTTACAGCCACTTCCCTTACTGATCATTATACTTAAAAGATGAATTTTTAAACTATTGTTGTCTTTAGACTTCTTTTCCACCTGTTGCCAATATTAATTCAAAGGATAAAGGGACTACTTGCTTTTTTAGGACTCCATGTTTTGTTTGTTTTATAGGGGAAAGAAAGAATTGGGCCTTGTGGTTGCTTTGTTTTGAGACATACAGCAGTTAAAATTCCTGCCAGTCAAATGCACTTACTTCACTTCTCAAAAATGATCTAAAATATAATAATAATAGAATATAATAATGACTAGAAGGTTTTGAGGAAAAGCTTGAAAGGGAAGAGGGACCTTCAAGGAAATATTTAATCTATAAGAGAACCCTATATTTATTCAATTAAAACATACTCTTAAAAGTGCCTTAAAAAGAAGATTCTTTACCATTCTTCAATGCATTCTAGTTATAACCTCACTTGTGGTTACTGTGTGCAACACTGCTGTGGTTTTTGTCCACTCTGTCTCATTTTCCAAATCCTTATCCTTTGGGAAATATTATTTGGAAAACTTCATGCCAATCTAAAGACCACAGATTAAAATCTGTGCAAAACTGTGCACCTGATTTTTTCACACAGGTGAAATAACGGCTTAACAACAGCAAGAAGTTGCTATGAATGGAAGATGTTGCATGACTGAAGAAGCTGGTCGATATTTCCAAGGAAGGCATTAACAAGGAAAGAAAACTATGATAAGTCCACCAAGAAGTAAAGCCATTGACTCTGTCAAGGGGGAAAAAAAAAAAAAAAAAAAAGAAAAAAAAAAAACAGTGTCTGGCTTCTAAAACAATGGAGTAACTCTCTACTGGAATTTAATTAGGCTCTCACAGATTTTTGAGTTGGAAAGAGGATGCTCAACCTGGGGTCCACATGCTAGCCTACTTAAAGGGGAGAACAAAAGTTTTTATTGCATCATTTGACAGATTTCTACATTCCTGCCTTCTCCGTTAGAGAGTTTTCTGTACTACATTAAAACCTTGGCAAGCTCTTAAGATTGTCAAGAAATACTCTAAACTCTGGACTACTTAGGATAACAAATATTTAAAAAGGACTTTGTTATTCGATTCTGTTCATTTTCCTTTGTGATGAACAATACTTTAGCATACTCAGCAGTGTTAGCAGATCAGACTAGGTTTGATCCCCAAATACTTACATAAATTAAAAAATATATTTTGAAGGCACTTAAAATTTATGATCTGAAGAACCAGAGCCTATAAACAAGTCAGAATTCAAGAGGCACTTGATGATTAGGCATTTTCAAACCAACATAAAGTAATTTAATTCTGGATTCATTTTAATGTAAACATTTTAAGTATTTGCTTTGGGTAGTTTGTTTTGGAAAATCTCCATTGTGAAGGGTATTAAATTCATATAAGATTGAACGTATATGACCAAATGAAAAAATGGCACATTATGAGAGTCAGTATCCAAGGCACATCTAATTGATATAATTTGGACAGAGCTGTTATAAAATCACATGGAAGTATTACAAGACACTTGAGTTTAAACATTGAAACTCCAGCCTCAAGGCAGCTGTTTCAGAACATGTGTTTGTATGCGCTGCCCCCAGCTCTCACTGCCTCGGGCTTACATGGGAATCACTGATGAAGACCCACGTGTTAAAGAAGATGAGGTCACTAGTGCTTTTCCCTGCAAGGGTGAGTAGACCAAAAGGCCCTGTCATTTGCAGGGCTGCGTGCCTAGCATAAACCACAGAGCGGCTGCTGCCGCTGCACATCGTCTGCTGGAGAAGGCTTGGGTGGAAGGGCAGTCACATGGATTCTGGGGTCTTAAAAAGAAAAAAACAAAACAAACAAACAAAACAAAACACACAGCTACTTCTCCCTGAACAGCTGGACCCTGACTGATAATGTACCAAGTCCCCAGCTGGACTTGGGTCTCTGACTGGACTTGACTAACCCCAACGGATAACGTACAGGTAGGGACAACCTCAGACTTCCTCTCCATTTTGAATCCAGAGTTATCCCTTTCCCTCCCTGCTCTAAATCAGTTAGCCCATCAAAAGATCTTAACCTGCTTGCTAGGGCTGTAGGCATCAGCCCTTTGGCAAAACAGGTACCACCACTACCTTCTGGGCATCATCATGATGCCAGCACTGGGATCTCTGGAAGGTAGCTAATTTGCTGCCGCACATTTAAAATATAGATACAAAGCTTTGCTGATAAAGCTTCACACTCTACATGATCAGAAAGCCTCAAGCTATGTGCAAAATAAGTCTCACTTCAAACACTTCTGTGATTTTCTTCACCATACATTTTAGGTTTTCCTCTCACATGTGGCTGAGGGGGCCTAATGTGTTACTTTCCCTCCTAGATTCCTTTCCATCTCATATTCAAAGAAAAGGAAGAAAAAAAGAGGGAGAAAAGAAAAAACTAATTATGTTATTATGAGAATTTAAACTTGTTGAAAATAAGGGTGCCCTTTTCAGGCAAAGCATAGCAGCCACCAGCTAGTAAGAAACAAAGAGCCAATGTTTAGGTACAGGTAGAAATAATGACTACTTTCTGTAGTCATATCATCATCAGACCTACATAGCTAGAAACAGTACTCCCTCCAAAGTCACAATACAAAGTGTATACAAAGTTTTAATTAAAACTTAAAATCAGCTCAAGCTTAAATAGAAAGTGTAAGATTTGAAGTGTATAATTATTACAGTTGTGGGCTTTGAGATTTTTTTTTTTTTTTTAAGAAGAAGAGACAGATGAAAAGTACTAAACAGTCAATTTATGACTTGTGCTTTGGCAGATCTGCTTAACATATGAACAAACCATCGTCGTGGACTCTTCTGTTTAAAAATGGAGCTTTAAGAACAAAAGTTTGGATTGGTGCTTTTGTGCTCACCAATCTGCACGCAGCTCTTACTAAAGCGTAGCCAGGGCCAGATTGCTCTGGTCTGTTTAGCTTGCAGAGCACTAACCCTGCAGTGAGCACTGCTACCTCCACTTCCCAGCTACTGCCTCTACTTCCAGTGCCAGGGCTGCATCACTAGAATAGGTTTTAAAAGCAATATTGAAGACACAGTAAATATATATTTAAACCATTATATTTTGTGGGTTTCAGCTTCATCAGAAAGTTGAGTAACAGCAGGATATTGAAGCATAACTTAAATCGGGATGTAGGAGATTTCAGACACTACATCAGCTGGAAGAGAAATACCTTTCTAGCTCTCAGTCTGTGCAACATCAAATCGCTGAAGAACTTGGGTAGAAAATAATGCCAGCAATTATCAGTGCTTACAAATCACTTACGTAACCACTTTCAAAGTAAAAAAGTGCTGTGTGTCCTCATTTTGGTCATTGGCACAGCTGATGCAAGCAAAGTAGCTCAGGAGTAACATTTCCTTTTGGGCACATCCATGAACACTTAATAAAAGCCAATCTGTAGACAGTTGTTCACGTGATACACATTTTGGGGAAATTTTCCTTTGAATTATCTTTCACTTGGTTCCATGGACCAGAGTGTGTAGTAGTTGCAGCACATCAGGAATTCCCAAAGCATCTTCAAGTTCAATTTCATCCAAAAGGGGTTCAATGATACGTGTAGAGCTCTGCAGTATCAATGAAAGCAGCGTTAAGTGGGAATGATGGAGGCTTCTGCTTCAAGAGTGAACTCCTAGTACAAACTAACACAGCACACTAATGAGGCGTCATTTTTCCTAGTTTTGACTGACTGTCAGGGGAAGTGATGCATTTTCTTTATCCAAATACAGAGTCAACAACTTGGAAAACCTGCACCTTCACTCTGTAGGAGAGAGGATACCTCAAGTCTTCTGGTCTCTCATCAACTAAGGACGACACCTGAGCAGCACTGAAGAGATGAATGTTTCGTGTGATGTGCATTTCTTGCGGGAACTACAAGAAATCTTTCTTCCAGCACCAGTCTCAAATAGTCAAAGCTATTTTCAGTGTCAAAAGACTTGTCACTGTGACTTCAGTGACTTGAAAAACTTGGTCTTCGTTGTTTCTTCATCCCTGCCTTCTGTCACTTACTGGGTTATACTCCGCTTTCTGTGAACACTGGGGCACTACATTACATCTCGGGTGGATTTTGAACATTCTTTTAAAGCAATAAATACACCTAGCAAATCTGAACAGTGGTCAAGAATATTCAAAGATAAAATCTGGTGTCAATTTTGCTCTTGGGGGCCCAAGTTATCAGAAAACACTAGCAAAAATGCCCAAGCTTAGGTCTTTCACAGTTTTACTTTTTTTTTTTTCAGGGAAATAAAAGCTAAATAGAGATTAAAAGAAAGGTTGCAGTGATTCATCGCAAGTCATGAACTGCACTTCTCTGCCATCATAAAGTGAAACAAAGAAAAAAATTAGACTTCAAAGTTGTACAGCTTAATGAAGAATGACTCCTATGATTCTTCAGAAAAATACATCATTCAGGCTTATAATTAAGATTATACATGAGGTGTGGAAGTTGAGGAACATCAGACTCATAGATAAAGAATTTCCAGGTGATGAAGATAAGTGTCTATGCAACATGGCATGGCATAAGATGGCATAAGATTGCAGACATCTAACAAAAGAAAATAGTCTTTTATAGTCGCAAGTACTGCAAGCCAGAAAACAAACTGAACTTTTTTTCCCCCTGAAGCAAGTTCATTCAGCACAAGTACTGAATGAAAAGGACCAGAGAAATAAACTAGAAAAAAAAAAAAAAAGCATAAGGCATAATTTTATTTTCTTGTTTAGTGGAAACAGAAAAAAGATGATAATGACTATATGACAAACTGGGCATGGATAAGTTTTCAGAAAATAACTTTTGTTATCCTGAGAATAGATACCTGAGCACAGTAAGTTCTAAACAAGCTAGATCTAAAAGTAAAAATCAACTTTTCTTCATCTATGCCAATTCCCTCATTATTTAAGTCATGAATCAAGGGCTGATTCATCCTTAGATCTAAAAATTGTGGTAGTAAACTGATAAAGCTTAAAAATAATGCAGCTTATTAGCACTGGCAGCTTATCAAGCAAACACTATAAAAGGGATTTAAAACAGAAATTTAATCTCCGACCCTTACTCTTTAGCTGATAACAGCAGAAGATCTGGAATACCAACTAATGAAACTCCAAGAGCGGTAAGAAGCAGCGGTAGCACAGGCTGGACAAACACCCCAAGCAGAGAGTGTCGGCCCTTTTAGAATCATAACACGCGATCTCTGCGAAAGGAGAAGGGAGAGCTTGGCACCAACCTTGCAAAGCTCCGTGTATATAACCTCTCTTCACGTACAATTCGTAACACATTTCAAGTCTCAACCGCCATCACACTAATCCAGACTCTGCTTGTAGAAACCTGCACATTAAATAACAGCTAAGTCAAGGTCTAGCCCTTTTCCTGGGGAGAAAGCGGGACATCCGATGTGTTTGCGTTCTGTCTCTCAGAGATCATACTAAGGAAAAAGTCACTTACAAGGGATGAGAACTGGCATCTTGGCAAAGAGCAAAGAATGAGGACGTGACAAATTTTCAAATATAACCCGGCGACAGGATTTTCTGGCAATTCTCTGCTTTTTCAGCTTGAGCTTGAGCAGGACATGGGTTACTTCCACCTCCCCTGCCAGAAGCGTCTGCTGTACTGCTACAGCGCAGCTCCGTGGTGCACCACGCTTTGTTAATGGTAACAGCTGAGCCCAAGGGGGCACGCTGCAGCGTGGAAGCACCCCAGGGTGCTTCGGAGGCAGGGCTGGTGGCACCACACAAGAAGATACTGCTGGGCCATCCTGAACATCAGCATCAGTTGTCCAGGAACGGCCTCTATTGGAGCACCTGAAAAACCTCCGGTGTCTTTTTTTAAATTGTTATTATAATAAAGAAATTAGCTGGAGTTTAGGAAACATCATCTTTCAAACTATATTCTTACCAAGCAAGCTAAATAGAGTATGAAGATTTGGGGCTTTAATCAGCACAGGAAAAGCAGCTTTTCAAAACTTCTTTCTGAACCTGCCTCTGGGTAGGAAAAAGGAAGGTAACTTGAGCTGAAGCTTCCTTATCTGACGGAAAGAACTGCAGGGTGAGACAGAAAGCTCTTGTTGCACGTGGAAAGATATTGCATATTTTAACTTTTATATCAACTGTATTGAATACTGAATTGAACCAGTGTCTTTCACAGCGGACTCTCCAGTGCTAATGTGGAAGAGACTTTATTTAAAGTTTTAAATATTTGACAGTGGGAATTCAAGTTAGAGAGTTTAAAAACAAAAGCTGACATTCACAAACAGGTTGAAGGCTTATGGTTACAGTGTACTCACGTAGCTCTTATAACTGTTAAGAGGATGCCGTGTAAGCTCAGACTTGAAATATCTAGGTGCCCTAGCACAAAAGTTCAAATTCCAGCAAGGCTGACTCAGTCCTTCCGCCTTCCAAAGTACATAAATCTAATTCCACGCGGTTTTACTGTGAGAGGCATTCTTAAAAGCAGGGGTCCTCCTTCCTGCTGCGTGTAAAAGCCAAGGATTCCCTTTCCTGTGATATTCTCCGCTCTTTCCCTGAGCTAGCTGGCTCCACGTCAGGCCAACGTTGACCAGGTCAGATCACACAGTTACTCGCAGATATCGAACATGTTGCTTTGAGAACCCCAAACCAGGGTATAGAAATATAAATTGCTGACAGCCATTTTTAATTAGCACAGCACAGTTCCAAGTACAGGCTGCATAACACTCCACTACATAACTCCTAAATAACACCCTCCTCCTTAGATGAAGCACTTTAAGCCCTTCATCTAAAAATAATTGAGGAGTGGTTCATAAGATTCACTGTCAAATTTAAAACCAAAGGACTTGCTTCTTTGCAAATTATTTATTTGCAAATTATCCATCAATGTTAGCTACCTTCAGGAGTCAATAATTCCTGGGGAATTAAGAGTTGTGTCTCCCACGTCCACAATGGAGCCATTTAAATATTTATTGGGACTAATTAGTATTACCACATTGAGAAAGTTGAGCTATTAGCAGCTCATTTTGAACATTACAGACCCAGTTCTCCCCAACTCTGTTAACTTCAATGGTTTTTACATCTCCATCAAGAATGTGGATCTTCATATTCAGCTTTTTTTTTTTTTTTTTTTTTAGAATCAGCAGAGATAGTCAAGAGCTCAGCTGAACATTTCCAACTCGTGGACAGACAGAATGTGGTTGGCACAATACACTTCTCAACCACACGAGCAGGTAAAGTGCATCCTGGAGAAGAG
Organism: Crypturellus undulatus; assembly: GCA_013389825.1. NCBI lineage: Eukaryota > Metazoa > Chordata > Aves > Tinamiformes > Tinamidae > Crypturellus > Crypturellus undulatus. The sequence goes on from VWPW01016630.1 coordinate 10,934, forward strand.
TTGTTTGAGATTTTAAGCCTGTGATAAAGAAATGAGTCATCCTCCATCACACTGAATATACCCTAAGGTTAAATCATTTGATGTGGCAACTTAAAACCACATTTAGTTTTAGATACTTTTCTAGGCCTACATCAAAGAGTAAGAACCTTCTGTAATTATCATTATATGCCACATATTTATATGAGCTCTTTCATGCTTAGCTCTGGGGTAGTGTTTTTCTCAGTACTTTGAAGAACTTTCTGAAGTTAATAAAAAAAGGAAAAGACAGTGAGATAACTCAGGAAGGACATACACAAGAGGGAAATAAACTCCCGAAGAATACCAAGCAAGTCATAAGTGAACAAAAATGAAGAGCTGTAATAACGGGACTACAAAACCTCTGTATCTAGTCAAGCTGTGCAAGTAGCTATAGTTAGGAGCTGTGCAGCACCTTTTATAATGATCCTACTTTTGTTTGCTTAAATAATGCACAAACACCCAAGTTACTGTATCAGATCAGATGAGCAACCTCCTTGTCCTACCATCCATGCTTCAAAATTGAAATGTTCCAGAGCAACGTGCAAGAAACTCCAGGGCAGTGTGGCAACTCCAGGGCAGTGTGGCATGGAGTATAGGGCCAGGCAGTATTTTTCCCCACACACAGTGCCTACCCTATCCCTTTCCACATCTGCCAGGAGACAAAGACAAGATACCAAAAAAATCGGGGCAGAGTTGTACAGCAGACCGTGTTATTCCCAGCTGCTTTGGGAGTGCTGCACATTCGTCCACTGCTGCTTCGAGGAAGTGAATAGATGCTCCAAAGTTAATGTTTGTGGAATGAATGAAGGAAAAGATAGTTGAGATTGAGACTTCACCAGATTTCAAGCTTTTTTGTCTGTTTTAAATTAAGCATGGCAACGGTTGCTTATCCAGAACTTACACACGTCCTAGGTCAGGATGACACTCTTCTTCATTGATAACATTCTGTGTTCTTACCCAAGAAAAGGAACTTTAGGCTTGTTTGAGGGAACTGGAACATGGGGAGGCTCTATCTTGGCAGAGCGCAGTAAGTACTGATTGAAGAGAGAAAGCAGCTCCTTTATCAAAGAGGTATTTGTCAGAGTTAAAAAGAGAGAGATGAAGTTACCACTTCTTACCGAGTTACCTGGTTCTAGGAAGCTGCTGAAACATCAAAATACTGCTGGACTTTGAACATGAGAACTTGGCAATTTCGGTCTCATCTTGTGTGAAGATGCTGCTGTATGAAGTAAGTATTGAAATTATTTTCTGCCATTTAAATACTGTCCTGACACAAATGGTATTCAGTATTTAGGCAAAAACATGTCTTGTTGTCTTGAAATACTAAGATTTAAAAGTTGTCAGTTTCAGGACTGATTATCAAGAACTTTTTGGAATGATCTGAATGTCTCCACTGCACCAGTTTGGGGATAAACCCTTAACGTCTCAAAACCCCCCTGCAGTTGAGTTGAATGCAGGTTGGGCTATTTCTCAGAAGTTTTACCACTAGTCCCATAGGTGTTTTCAAGGGCAACAAAAAGGTTGACTACTTAAATTAAGAAGCTTCAAGTGCAAGCTGTCCCGTTCAAAGGGCAACTTTTCAAGAGTTCAGGTTTTTACAACACTAACTCAAGGATGCTGTAAAGAAACATCTTGTCCTGTCCTTGGCAAACACAACAAGGCTTCATGCCCATTGGGAGAGCTGCTAGATGCCACCTCATCCAGAATTATGAGCCTGCAAGGCCCTTTGCAGTTTATCTTCTGTGACTGCTTCCTCTCAGCACTGTTATTTGCTATGTAATGGGTGTCAATTTTTCATATATTTCTTTCTTGCTGCTTCTTTCTATCTGTAACTATAAAACTTAATGCTATTCTGTGGAGCATGAAGTTTTCTTTTCCCATCACGTTTGTACAAAACACACCAGTTTGCAAAAGTTTGGTAAAACACCACATTACTACTACCTGCAACTTAATTCATAAGTCGAAAACATTCTTCAAACATGACATTTCCCTGAAAAACACTCTTCAGGTGATTTTAAGAATATGTGACTGACTGCTGTATTAATGCAGAAGTTTGGTTACTGGCCAAGCAAAGTTACTCCCCAGCTCCTTCCAAGCCAGGGCTATTCTCAACCCAAAAAAGTTTTATGTGTTTCACCCTTCAAGCACAAAGCTGTGCAACGTTAGATAAAGCTAATCCCAGAGAGGCCTTAGTGCTCACAACACACTGCTACTCAGGTCAAGAGGTNGCAGAAGTTCTGTTACTGGCCAAAGTTACTCCCCAGCTCCTTCCAAGGCGGGGCTATTCTCAACCCAAAAAACAGCTTTATGTGTTTCACCCTTCAAATCACATAGAAAGCTGTGCAATGTTAGATAAAGCTAATCCCAGAGAGGCCTTAGTGCTCACAACACACTGCTACTCAGGTCAAGAGGTGCAAGATTTGCCTACATGGATAGAAAACTTAAAAAATTCTCCAGAAAGAATTAGAAAAGAAGGTCACCTCCCCTTAACACCTCAGCTGCTGAAGGAACCCAGTTCTTCATAGCCCACTAAAAGGCCACACACGTGCAGGATGATAGGAACTCACGCTCAGTTTTGAGCTAAGACCAACCCAAATTCCCCCCCAGTATTACTTTGATGATAGACTTCTGGGCAGCCTGCGGCAGACCAGGGTTCCCTCTCAGCAAAATGAGGCGTCTGAGACCAGACGGGCTGTGTTGGGCAAGGGCTCCAGGCCCTTGGGTCTGCATCAGGTTATGTGTAAGGCATCCCCCAAAAGTCACCCGCACACTGAAAGGCTGCCAGGAGTCTGGTTTGGGGTATATGCAGCCCTTCTGGGATGCCGCTACTTAGAACTTACCTTAAGGCTATATTTTAACCTACAGCCACAATAAGGCAACTCATTTTAAAACCAGTAGTTGCTCTGCTACGAGGCCCTTTGCGGCAGAGGGTTGCATGCTAAGAGCAAGGCACCCAAAGCCCCTCCGCACCGTAATGTAGTTAAGCTATTTTTATATTCTGGCTTCCTAAGTCATAGGATCCTTCTAATATATTCTAATATATTACTTCTAACATTAAAAAAAATACATAGACAGTTATACCTGGAATCCAGATAAGGATCTTCATCTCAAAGAGGTACTCAGCAATGCTCCTGCCTCTGGATTTCAAACTTCTCTTTTCTTTATCACAAAAGGCTGGGTAATTTATCATGTATTTGTTAAAGTAACTCTACACTAAAAGCAATTCACTTCCTTTTAGCCAGCACATCAGTGTTTACCAGCATACTCTTTTGTTAAAGATAGTGGTGGGCTATCGTAACACAGAAGATATTCCTGCTTCAAGGAACAGACACTTTCCAAATAAAAAACAGTTAAGAGAATACCCACTGAGCAACTGTGCTAAGAGAAGCTATATGTAGCAAAATATCTTCCGAAAAATCACCAGAGCAGAGTTTGAACTGCCTTCAGAGACCCCAAATAAAGCAGAAATGGGATTATTTGCTGTTATTCCAGTAACCCACAGCTAGAAGCTTTCCCGACACCACTGCCCTGGCTCATCCTTCAGAAGAAAGGGAAATCACTACTATATTGTAGTGATCTCAAATCTGTGCATTCACATACGTAAATGCACCTCAAAATTTAATTGCTTGGTACCGGCACCCACAATTTCAACCTTGCTCCTTACTCATGCATCTCTGTGGTAGCAGCCAAACACGAGCTTTGGTTTCCAACACTAGCCTCAGTCCAGAAAATAATTCTACTAAAAGAGATGTTGATGAATTTAACTAAGAATTGTCTACAATGATTGTAGAAAAATGTTATTTTTTACTCAAGATCCAACTGACATACTATTGAAAAATGCCTGATATTACATTATGACAATGAACTCCATGTAGGCATACGATTACATTAATTTTAAGTTACTTGTGTTTCTTGCATCACACTTACTATGACAGGGACTTCTGATAAAACTTACACTTAGTTTACTTGATTTTTGTCCTACATCATGATTTCCACCCAAAGAGGGTTCTGTATATTTATTTCTAAAAGGGGAAGAGTCTCTAGCCCCTTCCCAACAATTTTTTACATTAAGATAGTCACCAAAAGAGGAGTCTCCCAAAATTAAAATTCTTCATCAGTCTCTTTGCCATACATTAGTTTTATAAAAGCAGCATGTATCACATTGCGCTGAATGAGCCAGCATCAGATTTATGCTTTGAAAATTACTTCACCCAAGACAAAATAAGGGACAGGGCAGCTTTCCAAAAGGTTTGATTTGAGAGGGGGACGCGTTAAAGAGTTTTTTGCTACACAGATTCATTCCCACATTTACTAAAGCACAGCTCCAGCAGCTCCTAAGGCAACGACTCCTACTGCTGAAGATTCTTCCTGCTTCTTGTCAAGAAGTTTGAGCTGTCTCCCTTAAGGCAATTCCTCAGAAATGTCCCAAGACATGAGGAGCTGAGGTCACATCCAGAGCCTCCCCCTCCTGCCACCCTGCGCCAGGACCGCTGCAGTGTCCCATCTCTCAAAGGAGGCACCTGGCTACTCCCAGGGAAACGGGGATTGCCACAGGAATTGGTGCAATGCACCAGAATAGGAAGGCCAACGAATAATACCCGAGTATCCATGAACAACCCTGGCTTCCAAGGAATTCTTTTCGAGGCATAACCAGAACAAAAGCACAACGATTGTGTAGTGTACCAAGTGTATATTTCAATGTACTGTATGCAGTCTAACAACAAATTTGGTCATAATTTACCAGATATACATAAATGATTTAAGTAGTAAAAGAAGATTCAGTTCCAAGAGAATAAGTTCGTATCTTGAGGAAAAAAACAAAACAAACAAAACAAAAAGGAAAATACATTAAGAATGTTGAGCCAGGTCCAGTTTCTAAGCATTAAGTGAGCAGTATTCTAATAAAGCAGATTTAGGTGAATTTCAGATATATATATATTTTTTATATATATAGACAGATCTACCAATTGTAAACTATGGTTTTAAAGGGGATAAATGGGATGGAAAAATCTTTATGCTATACTTACATATTCACAAAGCAGAACATTACTTTAACGTTTAAAATACTTTTCATTCATATCATCTTTGCCCAACTAATTTCTACTTTGGACCCCACCTGAATTACACACTGAACAAGGAGAATAAGATGTAGTCTTCAGTGTAAGGAGAAAAATAAAATAATAATAAAATAAAGCCAACCCCCTGCCCTCCCAACTCCCCTGAAAAATAAAACAAAAGCAAAACCTAATCATCTGTTAGGTTTACAATGATGTGGATGAAATCCACCAATCCTGCCAATGAAACAAATGGATTAAAAAAAGATTTTTAACTCTCCAATAATTGTTCAACTGTTCTCAGCTGCAATCATCAAATACAACATCTTAACATTACATTACTGTTCTAGTGATGTAAAGGACAGCAGGAAAGCTCGCCTCCTGAAATACCTACCAGCCTCGGTCGGATGGAGCACCCTTAGGATTCTGTCCATCAAAGCACAGTTCAAAGTTATCCACACAACTAGCATAATTTAGTTACCTGATATAAAATAGGAAAATATATACTTATTTCAGAATTTAAACAAAGCTGGAAAACATGGTGAGCATTAGTTTTTTTTTATACAGTACTGTCACACTGGCCTAGCTACATGTAATGCTGAATGCTCTGCACAGTTACTCATCGCGAGTACATCAGACGGAGCCTTCCAATGATTGCAGGAATTGGCTTGCCTTGGGCTAGTCAGAGCAGAGGACCTGCAGATACAGATGTCACATCCTCCCCTCCCTGTGAGGCGGCCTCGAATCATTGGTACGATGTTGTAAGTTTAAGAAAAAAAAAGAAAAACTCTGTATGGCTAGAAAAATTCAAGTTTCAATGCCTGCTGAAATTTGAAATAAAGAGCGTAGGGAGCATTATCATTCTGAAAAGCAGACAACAAAAATATTATTTTGCTTTGGGTTTTGATATTTTAAAAAAGTTTCAGCAAATTAAGTCAACAAGTTAGATGTATTTTGTTTATATTAAACACCAGCAACAACCCATTAAATATGAAAGAATAAAAAATATCTTGGGTTCATTTTAATGAAGAACAATGGGCACAAGAACCTAGTGTCAAATGCAGATCACATAAATTAGCCAAAAAGCAGACAAGAAAGAAATTATCAACCGAAAAGTTGTTTAATATGACACTTTCTCCATTTCTTGCATTTCATTTTATTTTCCTTTACCTGGGGGACTGAGGTATACACCTGGGGAGTCAAAAGGGAGGGGAAGCTCTAGGACAGCCTGATGCTGCTTTGCACAACCGTCTCTCCTGAGCAAGTGGCAGGAGAGCAACTCATGCTCTAGCCAGGCTACTGCTTTCATTATTGGTCATTTCTTCTGCAAAATGATTTTGGAACTGATTAAACAATAACAACCTGCGTTAAAATCCAAAGTCATGACAAAACAGACACTAAATTAATGCCATTATTAACTTCTCCAGTGCTTATCACCTATGCCACGTGCTGGCTTAGAGCCACAATTTTAAAACCCAGATTTCAGCATGGTGTTGATATTATCCATGATGCATCTTTAAACGATTGGCTTCCGCCTGTCAGAAGAAGGGAGAGGTAAGGTTTGTATGGCCAAGACGTGCTTGTGGAAACAAGAGTAACCAGCCCAAATTAGCTTCACTGGTTCACTGACAAACGGTGAGTGGGTTTGGGGAAGCTGTCTTTGTACTTCCACCCCACATCGCAGTTTTCCTCATTCATGTTAACAGATACATGAATGTGTAACACAATAAGTACAGTTACTACTATGTCTGAATAGGACCCAAATAGCTATATCCTATAAATAATAAAAAATACATTTTTCTTTTGATAACTGACTGTAGATGTGAGGACTCTGTATAATTCAACCAAATGGTTGTATGCTGTACAGTCCTGTGCAAATATCATAAAAAAATTAATAATCCTTTTTTGCTATAAGGCTTTGACCCTACATTTTTCACAGCAACGTAACTACCATCCAGCCTGTACCATATTTTGCAAGCCTTCAGTCCAAAAATCCAAACAGTCAATCCACATAGTGTCCACACGCATCGGGCAGAGCCGCACGCGCTGTCAGTCGTCCAGAGGCAGACAGACCTCCCCGGATTCATCCCACCGGGACTGCTCGTTCTGCTCTTCCACATCATCACCAAGCTCTTCATCGCCTTCGCCCACTTCATTTTCCTCATATTCCTCATCCCGAGGGAAATCTGTGTCCTGCACCTGGTCTACTCCCTCTTGCCCTCCAGGCTGAGATTTATCTGCACAGTCTACACAAACTCCGTAGCGTCGAGATCCATGTCTTATCCCCACGCTGGCTGCTAGCATGAAGATCTTCTTGCACACCATGCATTTATACTTTTTATCCTTTTTATGCACCTAGGGAAGAGACATATTAACAGTGGGAGTCGTGTATTAGATCACATTTGCAGATAGTGCAAATAGCATTGTAATAATTAGCAATACAAGCATCTTCACACACAGCTCTACAGAAAGAGAGCCCCAACGCTGCTCAAGAATCCATATAGTGACCCATCCACCTGGCAGGGCTACTGCCCACTCCGAGCTACCTGCTTACTGTGCAGAGCAGGGCAGTGCTCTTTTCCTTCTGGTACTCACTGCACACAGAAGGCTGCTGAGCACGGCACAGCACCCAAATACATCAATGCCCTGTGCACAGTTATCTTTATAATTTTAAGCATTTTCAACATTAACAAGTAAAAACTGAAAGATCCTCTTCTGCAAAAGAAAACAAAAACCCCAAACCAAACCACACTCTCGTTCCTGAAACCCAACTCTTAAATCAGCCAAACCAAACCTCACAGCACCCTTCCACTTCAATTTGGTGAGTTTTATTTTGTCAGGTATGTAGAGCAAGCTTATAAGCAAGCTACAGATTAGAAGACCGCTGCTCAATAATGTGATTAACCACAAATGTTGCAACAATTACATCATTAAAGATAAAGAAGTTGCCAAGAGGTACATTTTAAGAACAGGGAGAAAAGTGCTTGCTCTGACAAGAAATGCTATTTGCAATATGGAATATTACCAGGCACACAGGTTTAACTGAGCTGGAAGAATTCTTAAGCTGAACAAATTCTTGCACCTTGTGTCCCCACAAGAAGGTACAGCAATGTGTTTAGCTCACTTGGGGTTGTATTGAAAAAGATGTTATTTTAGATAAAATGGAAATTGTTACCCAGATGAGGAAGAAACAAGGTCAAGACACAGTCACTTCAATCTCTACAGACCATAGGCAATTGTGGATTCCCCTTCCACCTCGAGGCCTGGGCTCATGGGCGCGAGTGCTATATGCAGAGCAGAACCCTGTGCGAGGGGCTGCTCAGAGCCATTTATCCGAGAGAAGAGAAACAACATGTGTTCCAAAGCCATGAAGCAAGAACAGGCTCCAGGGTAAACCCTGAACTGGGCTGGGCTTCCCTCAGGACTTGTTTTAACCTTGACTTCACCTCTTTCTTGATCAGGTACTGCAGGATAGAAACCCCAAGGATCTTCCCTAGTGAGACACAGAGGAAGGAGAGGAGCAGCAGCTCCACTTAGCCAGTAATACCATGACAGCCCCTGCCCAGCCAGAGAATGCCCCTGTCCAATCCCACCCTGGCACCAACTACATTTGCTGGAGGACAAAATGTGCTTCTGACTCACTAATACTAGGGGTCCTGTGTCCCTTTGGCACCTAGGCCTTCACCAGGTGGCAGGAGAAAAGGGACAGCAGCAGCAGTTGGAGGATGGAAGGATATATATTTAAAGTTGACAGAAGTGCAAAGCAACATGCAAGAAAAATGCTGACTTAAAAAAAAAAATCACTTAAGAGCTATTAAAATAGGCAGCTCCTAACTGTAGGACAATTTAAAGACTACTAAAAATAACTAACGCAGGCTAAGCAAGTATCTTCAAGAATGACATTCTCATATGACTCAAACCTCCCTTATCTTTTACTTTTTAAAGCATCACAGGAATTAGAAAAAGTTACTCAGCTCTTTTCAGCAACCACATTAAAACTGGGACGTTCACTGCTACTCTCTATCCACTGGTGAACAAAGCAGTCAACTAAGCGAGGAGACCTAATGAGATATCTTCATGAGAAACAAAGTGCTCCAATTGACTCTAAGAGCAGAGGAAAGCTTCCCAAACCTCCCAAGTGCTGTTCACCTGTACTATTCCATGTACTAACTTATTTTGAATAGTTGAAAAGTATTTTGCAAAGGAATTTAAGATCACAGCTTGAATCTTGCTTTTATGCCTCCCCTAAAACACACCTTTGATTTTCCATTGTAAAAATCCTAATGAAGTCTCATCAATTTCCTTATCAACTAGATGGAAACCCCAATGAAGTCTCATCAATTTCCTTATCAACTAGATGGAAGTCACCTACAAAACACCCAGGACAGGGTCTAGGACTTCTCTGAATGCTCAGAGAAGCAAAATTCAAATTACATCTCCATTTACACAACATGCACAGAACAGGCTTAACCGTTGATTTTCATATTGATAGAATGGTAGCCAGAATGACTCTTACACTCTGCATCTTGAATATTGTTGATCCTAAATCTGAAAGCAGATTTAGGTACTACAGCATCATTTGCCTATTAAGTATTTCAGAACAACTTTAACTATATTGTACAGTCAGTAAACAGGGTGCCGACACTGAAACTGGTGGTGTAGCATTATAAACAAATATGCTATTCTATTGTTATAGTACTAAGCCACTAAGCTGCTTTGATTAACTAAAGTATATTTACATATAATACATTAAATCATTTTCAAACCTTCTTGAAGTTACCTTTGTCAGAATTCCAAGGCATCTAACTAATACTGTATTTTCCATAAAGTAGAGGCACAGATACTACAAGCATGTGAATATTCATCTATTCTAGATTTGTTAATCCAGTGACAAATCAGAGTGCAGCATTTGCCAGCTATAAAAAAATACCCGAAAAAAACATTAAAACAAACTTGTATTTATGCACTCACATACACATATTTGTTGTTACTTACCAAGGAATGTCTCTTCACATGTTCTCTTCGAGTAAACAGCTTCCCACAGATGTCACAACTGAAAGATCTCACGCCCGTATGAATAAGCAAGTGTCTCTTTAGTGTTCTTCTGTATTTGGCTACATAATTACAGTGTGGACACTTCAGCTTGTTCATGATTAAAGCAGAGGAATCACCTATGGAAAAAAAAGACTTTAGTAAAAAAGATGATAAAGAAACAAAGACCTATTTGGATATGTTCTACCTGCCACCCAGCAACACACAAGAGCCAGAACAAAGTACTACCCACATTACTTTTCATCAGGTGAATCAGAAAACACAAAAAATGGAGGTCCAGCACTCTCAATCTGAGATGTCTGATTTCATAGATCAATACGTTAATTAAAATAGAAAGAGTACTCTGATGCTCTGATTGATCTCATATACATTCACAAACACTATTCCATCTTCCAGAGGCCAGCTACGTCAGCAAACACTTTACTCTGGATTAGAAACTGAGTCATTTATCCAGTTATGATCTTTTCTCGCAATGTTTTAGCATGAATTACGTGCAGGAGCTGCCTGTCAGATCTGAATCTGCATCAGCGGTGGGCGGGGAAGCATAATCAAATAAGAAACGAGCTTGACAAAAGCAATAGGATGGTTAAGAGGTAGCATAATTCTGAAACTGCTATAAAAAGGAAGTTACTGGCTCAGATCTTAGCTATGTCCTTCTCAAAATCTAATTTGGTCTAACAGAATAAGAAATAATGAGGGCAGAAATAACTTGTGGAAGTAGCAATACGCCGGTTCTTTCTTATGAGGGAAGGGAGCTATTTATATCTGCGGACCTAGGATGACGCAGCTTGCTCAAAGGTTACGTTTAAGATTGAGCTTTACCACCACAGTGTATTTACATTATTGTATGTAAAAAAAAAAAAAAAAAAACAGGCTACTGTGACAGTTATACAGAAGACCACACAGGAATACGTGGATTATTTTGAGGATAAGGTAGTGATCAATTTCCTACAGTTACTTATGAACGTAATTGTAGCTGCCTACAAAAGAAAGTAGGCAAAAAGCACTGGATAAGGCTACGTGACTGTATGTACAAGAGTTGCTGAAGTTCATGTTGGCAGGAGAAAGGCAAAAATAACTGTATGCACACACAGGTCTGCACACCGCAGCCGAGATAAAACATCACTTCCCAGTCAAAAAGCTTCAAAAATTATTTTAACATGGAAATTAAATTGTTAGTATCTAGTACTTGCTTTGCTATTTCTGAGCACCCATGGAAACCGAGTGCGAAGACTCCTATGCAACAATATAATCATTTATATGAAGGAAAAGCTAAGAAATTCAAAAGCAGATTTTGAATTGTAACTGTGTATGCACCAGCACGAGTATGACAGTCACAGGGCTATAACAGTTTCAGGAACCTAATTGTTCAAAAACAGACGGACTGCAGAAGACTTGGGCTCTAATCCCTGGCTTACTAGTGATTTTCACCTTCCTATGACTCAACTTCTCCCCTCATAGAAGCAAAAAAATACTTAAAATAAACATAAGCCACACCACAATCATACCTAAATACTATAAAGAAGAGGTAGACTTTTTTTTACCCAATCCCATATGTATTTATGGGCCATAAATCCTTCATAGAGGGTTTCTGTATGTTAAGAATCTAGCAATAACCATTTTAGATGTGGTAGGGTTTTCTCCCCTGGTAATGTTCCAAGTGTTTTCAAATAGAAAAGAGCTGCAATAATCCAAGTGAGCAGTTATCTAAGCAAGGCACATAAACTGTAAGAAGCTAACCATACTACAGAAGTCTGACCAAACAGGACTTTAGTTATGGCTGCACTGAATTCAAAACCCTTAAGGCAGCCTTTCCTCCCTTACTGAAGTGAGGAAAAAAGCTATTAGATCATTAGATACTGAAGTATCTTCATATTCAGTCACAATACAAGGGCTGATTAAAAATTATGTCCCAGGTCTTCTACACATTTGAATTCCCTTTTCTCTCTCCCAGGAAGTAGTATTATTTACATTACACAGAAAGGCAAGTAGCTTGAGAGGTTATTCTATAAACACCTAATCTTATAAATTTATGTATAAACTAATCAACTATTACCAGCAGTGACACAGTGGCAAAGAGGCAGAAAACCACCTTTTCTCTCAAATGTACTTGCCATTTTCCCAAGCGTCCTTTGGCCACGATTCTGGCAGCAGTCCATACTTGAAGTCATTTGAAGTACCCGGCAGCAGTCCGTACTTGAAATCACTTGAAGTACCCGGGAGCAGGCCATACTTGAAGTCACTTGAAGTACCCGGCAGCAGGCCGTACTTGAAGTCACTTGAAGTACCTATTACAGACAGAGTTACTTTGATTTTCCTGCTTTTTAAACAGTCAAGCTGTATTTCAAAGATTTTTTTTTTTTGAGAAAAAGTTTTAAACCTTTATATAGTAGCCATCATAACTATTTTTCACACACTCTTCAACACTGAAATGAGGAAAACCAAGATATTCCTAATTTTAATAAAATTAGATCTCTGAAATATTTCTCATGTCACCTTTTATTCCTCCCCATCCTGGGATGTCAAGGCTTTTCCCATTCCACAGGGTATTACCGTAGGTGTTTTTACCACCCAGCTATCACTATGAGAGGACTAAGAAGTTTTCCACTGGTTTTATTTGCTTTACACAGTGACTTCATCTGGTCTACCACAGGCAGTCTAGCTGGTACCAAAGCACACATTTCTACGAGAGGTATGGTTTTCTTTATTGCTTTAAACTATCTCATCTGTATATAAAGTGTTCTACATACCTTTTATATAAAGTATCCTACAGCTATATCTAAATCCTTTTTTGAATAATCTCCATTACAACCACATCAATTCAAGAGACCATAATTACTTTAAATAGACCAGCTTGTAACAGTAATCTGTGTTTTTACATATTGTCTTTAGATGAGCTCTTCATCTAGTTTACATGGTCCTTGTAGATTTTTTAAAGAAATATTCAAAACTGAGCAGTGCTTTAAAAGAGCCACCAGCTTTAGTACTATACTTCTGTTGCAAGCAGTAATTTGCACCAATGAATCCAGAATCACTAATATATAGCACAAGACAGCATGTATAGCACGTCTCAGAGCTGCACCAGTCATTTGACAGGATCATATTTGGGGGGTCAAAGACTCTTCTGACAAAAGGGCAAATTCCTCCTCTCTCTCCAGCAATTCCCAAGACAGGAGTTTGTTGAAAAACAAGAGTGTGCAAATCCTCCACTCCCTCCTCACACATAGAGTTGTTAAACTGCACGGGAACCGGGAAATTTCCTTCCACGTGTCTGGGTAGTGGTTAGGTCTTCCACACGCTGGATTCTCAATATCACTGCTGTCAAAAATCTGGAGAATAGACTTAAATGGACACAATTTTACTTTCAAACTCAAGCTTGTATTTATTTGTCACCCTAAGAAGTTTTTGCTTTCCCTTAAGCTGTTCATTCTAATGATTTTCTGCAGAGCAACTCATATATGTAAACCCCAGCTTCCCAAAGCTAGTGGTGGATGAACTGCATGCAGAAACAGTTATACTCGTATCTCCATAGTTCTGTAAAGAGAGAAGTACAGATTGTAAATCCTTCCAGCATTAGGCACATGCATCAGATTCATTCTCCTGCTCAGCTCCTCTTATGGTTGGCAGTACAAGTTGCATCTACAGAGTGAGGCAACCCTTTTAAAGGAAAAATGAAGTAAATTAACTAAGCCTCCCTACTCTTCAAGCGCCAAAGCAAAAAAAGCATCCCAAGTTACAGATTCTAGTAGCTGTGTGCACATTGTCCAAAAGAGGAAAGGACTCCTTGCACTCACATGGCAGTAGGGACTGGGGATGGCATCAGCTCAGGCATAGCCAAAAGGGCTCTGCTCCTGAGGTGAGAGCCCCAAACACAGGAGGAAACAGTGAGGAATCAGCACTGGACACTTCAGGGCGCAAGCAAAGATGACTTAACTGAGACGCTAAAGGTCTCCAAATTAGAGATGACTTCAGGACATAGCAGAGAGAAATAAAACACTTGTTCTAACCTGTTAAAATCTATTCTTTGTTTTCCCCTCCAACAGACCTTTCTCTCCCATTGAACTGCAGAAGATCCAAGTCTTTTACTCAGGTTTTCCTTCCTATGGTAAGAATATCCACAAAAAATCAATAGTTGAAGGTTGAAGCCTTGGCTGCTCTCTGTGAGTGTGTGTGTGTGTGTGTGTGTGTGTGTGTGTATATATATATATATAAAACATATAACATATGCTGTTCACAGGCAACACTGCATAGCTTTAAGAAAAGTCATACTCTGACTCTTAAGAGGTCTACCAAGCCAAGCCCATTTGTAATGGCACTGGTCACTGTGACAGTTGTTCTGGACCTAAGAAAGCACAACTTAAATTCCACCAGGAACATTTATGCTTGCAGGTAGTACTGAAGTCTGCAACAAATCAGAAATTCAAATCCCTGGGCAGATCTAGATCTCAGTGTAAGACTTGTAAGAGGGTGAGAGAGATTTAGGACTTTTAGCAGAGTTAGTTCAGCAGAGATAACTGCTACTAAACCTTTCTATGTTCAGTTTGAGAAGATGACCTGCCAGAACATGAAAGAACACCAGCACAGACACCCCAGAGATATGAGCTTGCTATGGACACTTGAGCCACTACAGAACACAGGGCTTAGGAACATCATAACTCAACTTAATCTTTCTCAAAAGAAATAACGGATCTAGAAAACCTACCTTCCAAGGTGCACCCGCGTACAATGCGTTCACAACACCACCAAAGAGCACTTTCAATGCCCAATGGCTGCTCCACACAGCAAAGACCAATGCACTGTCCGCAGGGGTGAGCCCCAGGTGCAGCCCTGGTAGGTGTGCGAGGCACCCAGCAGCTGCAGCTGGCCAGGCATGGAGCACAGGAACCCCAGCAGCGTCTCCTCCCCCGGGGCAGGTCCTGCCCCCCAGAAACCCGATGCTAGGCTGCACTACCTCCTCTGGGGTTGCACAGTTATCACAAATCCTGGGATTTCTGCAGGAGACTGGAAGCAAGGGCACAGGACGTGGCTCTATGTGCGGATCTGAGAAAGAATGCAGACAGTGGCGAGAGCTCCCGAGAGGGACACTTAGAAGCAGCAATCTCCTAGGGCAGGCAGGATGCACGTGAACCCAGCTTTCCTCTGATCAAAGGATACCCTTTTAGACTCAGTAGTTCATTCCCAAAACAGGTGGAAGTTAATGATTCACGGGTCAGTTAGCTTGTAACATCTGCCCCACGCTTCTACCCTATGGAAGAGCTGTCTGGCTAATTCAATCTTAAAAGCAAAAACACCCACAAACCTGCCCCTTCACCCCCAAAATAAATCAAGAGATAAATATTAACTACTGGAATTAAAACAGGATGTTAGCCTAAGAAAAGCTGCATTCAGTTCCAAATATCCTAAAGCAGTTACCTCTGCTTTAAATAACTAACAAAGTTTTTATGGAGGGCTTTTATATTCTAATATGTTCCTTCTGAGGAAGGATAACCACAAATTAAACATGCTCATTTGCAGGTTTGAAGGTTGTGGTGCTGGTGCTGAGAGTAGCCAAGAAGAAATAGCAAGCAAAAGCATGTGAGCAGCAACATCCTGACTTTGAGGAGTTTTGCTCTTTCTCTGTACTAGGAACTTGCAGAACTTCCAGTAAGAAAAAGAAACATTACTGAACAAGGAAAGGACAAGCAGTCTGAAAAAAAATCAAAGCCACCAGATAGGTCATTATCAAAAGGGATATAGAAGCAGGGCTGCACTGAAGAGGATACAAAACAGACAGGTGGCTGTAAAGGACTTTAAACTCTTCTCTTCATACTAATTAACACTAAAAGCAGTGTCAAAGAAAGAAGGAAAAGGAACACTTATTTTTCCCCACCAACATTTTCTGACATTCACTGCTCAGGTCAATTCAAAAGGCAAAGCAGATAAGTGATTAGGCCATGGCCATTAAGCACTGCAAAGAGAACAGTGTTAATCTACTGAGTCCACTGAAAGTAATCCAGAGAGCAGGATTTGTTGCTTATGTTAAGCAGCACGTGACAGAAAAACAGCATTGCCACAACTGACCTATGGGGAAGGTGGAGGAAAGAAAATACAGAGTTTGCAGCAGGAGCACTACTCAGAAGCATCACTGCTGGAGCACACCTCGCCTGAGCTGCCTCTTGCGACACAAGTTTCAGACCAGCTAAGACAGGCATTTTGGCAGCACGATCTTTCTGGTGCTCTGCAGGCCACTCTGGGTGGCTCTTGAATTTTGTTTCCCAAACATGAAGGAATGATTTACTATCTTGATGATAAACAGAGCAGCCCTGCCTAATGCCATCAGTTATTGCCAAATACATAATCTACTAGCTTTTTCAAGGTGCTTATCACACATAAAGAAAATAAGCTTCCCAAGAAAGCGGTACATTCATTCTGTCTTTATTTAGAAAGCTATTTTACTGATCTCTTATTAAAGTCCACACCAGTGAAAGCTGAGACAGCAAGAACATTTCTCGTGCACATCATGTGTGTGGGGGTAATTGCTCCCAGGGATCATCACAAACTCCGAGACGACCTTAGGTTTGAAAAGACCTCTGAGGGTCACCTAGTTCAACCTCCCACTCAAAGCAGGAGTAACTTCAAAGTGGGATTATATGTTACTTTGGGCCTTGTCGAGTTTCAAATATCTTCAGGGGCAGAGATTCCTTACCTCCTCTAAGTAAGATGTTCCAGCATAACTGCTCTCATCGTCAAGAGCAGTTTTCCTTATATCTATCTGGAATTTCCCTTGCTGCAACCCGTGACTATCAACTCTCATCCTTTCACTAGCATCTCCAACAGGCATTTCATATGCCCTGTGATCCTCTTAAGACAGCAGAAGATTGCGTGCAGATCCCCCTTGGCCTTCTCCAGCTTGCTAAAGGAGAAGCTGATGAATGAGTTTCCACAGTGCATTCTCCAGCCTCCTTGCCACATTGGTGGCTCTCCTCTGGGCTCCCTCCAGCATGCTGGCATCTTTCTTCCACGGGGCTACCTTAAACTCAGCACAGTTACTCCAAAGTGCTCTTGCCATTGCTGAGTAGAACAGAAAATATCACTTCCCAGCCTGGCAGCACTGGTCCCACTGATGCAGCCCAGCACCCCGTTAGGGCTGGCATGCACCCCAACCCATGGATACCCCTGGCTCACTCCTGTGGAGCTGCTGCCCACCAGCCAGTGCCCCCCTCCCTGTGCCAACACAGGTGCCATTACTCCCAGGTGCAGAACCTGCTCCTTTTTTTCCCCAAGCTTCATGAGGTTCCCTAGTGGCCAACTCGCACCTTGTGGAGCTTCTTTTGATTCCCAGCCCTGCTCCTGTAGCCTATCAACCATCTCCCCACAGTGTGATGCTATCTGCAAACTTGCTGAGTGTTCTGTGTCCTTCTGCTCTGGTCACCGATGCCGATAAGAGTCAAAGCTATTTTTCTGAAACAGCCCCTCTTGGCTTCATCAAGAAGATTCTTTTATTCATAAACTTTTGGACTATGTTGTGAACTAAAAGGCTGTATCATGAATGCTACAAAGAAGTTAAGGATTTGAAATCGAAGAACTTTTTCAAGTAAAGTATTCAAGTTTCATCTTTCTAAATACTTTAAAGACTTTCCACATCCCCTTTTCATCAAGTCTTTTTAAAATTTCATTTGAACTAAAAATCAAATTCTCAAGAAGAGATGAACCTGAAAGGCTGCCTGAAACTTTCTATAAACCAACTGGTATTTAGGCTTAAGATCCTTTAATGTGATAACAAACACCAGCCATCCCACAGACACAAAGAGCCAAGTTAAATGGCTATCAAATTAGCCTGGCATCATTACAGTCTGATATTTTCTTGCTGCTACTTTCATTGAAAAAAAACAACTGTGGAACAAATCCAAAGAAACAGGAGTTGGCTTATCCCCAAAGTTGCCATATTCTTTCTAATAAGTTTTTGTTTGTTTGTTTTTTAAAGTGGGGGGGATGGACAGAGGCCTAATACAAATGTTCTCTGCCCAATAAAGCCATTTTTCTGCAGCAGACACAGAGCTGCTACTGACACCATTTTTACCAGTTACCCCCAAACACCTGGCAGTGCCAGCACCATCCTGTAATACTGCCTTGAGCTAAGCATGTTTCTTTAAAGAAAGGCAACTAAACAGCAGCTCTGACAGGAAAAGTATCACCATGCATGTTGTGATCAGAGGCCACCGACCTCATTGCCCTCATGTGCAACATACTAAGAACTAGCATGGGCCTTCATTTGTGCTTATTCTTTAGTAACAACATAGCACAGACACCATCGTTACAGTCTGTTCAGACTGTTTCTGTCAGAAGGGCTTTTTATGCTGCACAGTTCAGTGGAAGCGTTCAGTGGAGTCTCATTCCATATTAACTTTCCTACATGCAGGCAACCTGAGCAGCTACAGCATAAGCAACCAAAGCTCTCTGCGTTAAACACCTCAGTGTTACTCATTTCCATCAGACTAAGTCTGACTTTGCTCTGGGGTACTGAGGGATTTTGTCTTTACAGGAAACTTCATAAAAGGAGGATGACACAGGACAGAAAAGCAATTCTGTTAAAGCCCTTGCAACTAAAGGTCTCTGGATACCTCTTCAGAAACTTGGAATGAAATAGGGGTGGGGAGTAACACAAACTAAGCTTGCCAGGTGACTGACACAGTTCTCCTTAGAGAGCAACATGTAACAGAACACCCTAAAGAAAGGGCATCAGTTTAAGTCACAGGCAAGCAAACATGGAAACACTGCAACTTTCATGCAGCTCATACTTTTCATGCATAGTGCCTGACTATCAAAGTCAATAGCTGCTTAATATTTTTTTTTCTTCAGCTTTACAGATCATGTCTCCTCAACAAGAAATCTATCCTGGAAACATGAGAAACGGCTAAAATATCCCAATGAAGGCTAAAATATCACCATGTAAAGGCAAAACTGAACTTCTGCTCTGTATTGCTCACTGTACATGACAAGGTGAAGCTTGTACGTGACAAAGCTATACCAGTGAAGGCTAGTGCTTAACATGAAGGGTCTGCTAAAGCTGTGGGGTCTTTTATTGTTTTTGTTTCCTCCCCATCGCCTTACTCCAGAGCGACAGATACCACAATAAAGTTTAAGGTAAAAGCATTATATAAGCCTTCTACATTGTAGCTCTCCACACAATATAACCTCTCTACACCACGAACACATTTCTGGTATGGATGTATTTACTGGCATCTGCTGGAAACTAGCTCAAGAAACTGCCTGCGTCTCCCATTCGGCCAACAGAAGTTGCTACAAGCTTACTACATAATAAATCTGTAATATATACAGTACACTAGCCATTAAAAATTGGTCAGCAAGTAAGACAACAGCTCTGTAAGGTAAGACATGAAAACATGAAAAATGAACATGAAAATATAGTTGCAGGAACCATCCTGGAGGCAGACTACATGCAACTTTGAAATTTTAAACTGTCGATAGTCCAGCTACCAACACTCCAAAACTAAGCCTATATAGTCTGATAGAGTATAGGAACACCCACATAGGGAGGAAAGGAGGTGCAACTGCAGTCAGTAAGGCTACTGATGTAGCACACCTGCAGGTTAAATAAGAAGCCTTAATTTTTTTTTCTCTGTACCCTGAGCCAGTGAACACAAAAATCATTACAAGGCTTTGACCTGCCTCCTCCAGCTTCAAGAACACCCTCTGTGAGCAGAGGGGCACATGCAGACAAGCACATGGGAAATAAGGAGACTCTAGGCAGAGAAGGATACAGGACTTTCTAGAGTAATGATTATCTCTAGGAGAGAGGGGAAAAAAAATAGTTGTATTTTAATCCTCATGATAGTTTAAAAGAAATAAGAAGCAAAAAACACCCCAACTTCCCTATTCTCAAAACCACCTACACTCCAAAAGGACCAGAAACCTCTCCCAGAGCAAGAGCACTTTCCCCAATTAGTTTCAGAAATAATTACATTTGACTAGAGTCAGATATCTGAGGTGCAAGAGTGAAGTTAACTGAAGAAATAACCCCAGTCACAGAAATTAGCTGTGCTACATCCCCCAAATCAACTAAGGAAATATGTAGGCCCTGATTTTACTTATAGTTGTTGCCACCAAAACCATTATTTCATAAATAGCTGAGCCAAATGTGCAGTTTGAATAAAGCACACAGACACAAAACCCACCTACAACCTCAAGTAGAAGGTAAAAAGCAAAAAAAATCCAGATCAGTCTATGGTAATCAGAGGACATGGTAAAAGTGAGAATCTTTACCTGAATCCAAGCCTCTGTGTACACCTTAAACTTTGTTTTTTATATTAAGAGACAGAAAACCCCTTTTAGTTGCAAGATTAGTGGTTACACATTCCACAGAAATGCGAGAATCTACTCATCTTTTGGACCATCTCCAAAAGAGATAAGTTTAATGGATGGAGAAGAGATTGACTCCTGGATAGCACGCTCTCTGGATGACTGGAAATCCTTGGAGCCCACAACGCCAGATTAAACAGGATACAGGGCAATTTAAAAGGTTAAAGATTCACTTAGCTTTTCAAGTCTTTCAATCAGAACATCAATTAGAGGTCTGAGGAGGATTTTATCAGTCACAAAACCAAGAAAACAGTTAAGTGAGTTTGCCCTTACCAAATCCATGTACACACACATATATCCAGATAGATACTTCACTCTTCAATTCTTCAAATACAAAGTTACCCACTTTTACTGTAAGGTCCTGACCAAGCTGTGTTAAAAAACATGGCATTCCCCTGTGCAGTTTGTTGCTTTCACAGTAAACTGAATTCCAAGAGTCCTTAAAGAAGGATTTGAAAGTTATCCAGGAATCTTCTTGTTCCACAAAAGACTGCTTTAATCCTGTCTTTCCTTTCTGCTCCCTGTATGTCACATATTGCATTGGAAAGCAGCCTTACCTTGGCTGAAAAATCATACTAACAAATCATCTTGTGTTAGCTTCATAAAGCTATGAGGACATTACATACAAGTCTCCATAAGAATCAATACAGTCAGCCCCAGAAGGTAAAAATAACACTTCACTGCTGTGTTCTGAAGTCAGAGTATAACATGTTTGTAGTCTAAAAAGAAGTTTGATTTTAAGAAGCTTTAAAAAATTATAAAAAGAAACCATGAGTAGACAAAAAAAATAGAACCACTGGGTTTTAATAAACCAGAAACTGGCTAAAAGAAGCTGATGCACTAGGGTTGTAAACTGTAGGGACACTGTTTAAGAGCTTATTAACTAGAAAGGAAAACAGTGAGATAGATCGTAACATTCAGTGGAAAGGAAACCAACTATTTTAACCAACAGAGCTAAAACTGGAGAAGGATTGAGAGGTTCAATAGGAAATCAGTAGAAGAAGAAGCTAGCTCATCCATGTGGATATTTCCAGAAAAACTAATGTTCAATAAGAAGCAGTTTAACATGTTTGCTAAGACAGGGGACACAGAAGCAGATAATCAGCAATGAAAGTTTGCTGAACTATCTGATTGTTTAAAACAATTCCCTCCTTCCAAAATTCTAAAACCAGAAAAAAACCCAAAGCTGCTGGCTTGAATTCTATACAAAATGGGCTTTCCACTTCTCCTGGGTAAAACGTTTTAAACAGATTTCCCTTCTACCACCTGTGATACTTCTTCCACCTCACAAAAACCCCAGACAACACAAAGCCCTAATCAAGGGCACAAGTCGCTTTGCATGTAAGGGGACATTCAGCAATCCCGCTGGTGTCACAGCTATTCCCATCATTGCTGTGCCCCATCTAGCACTACAGGCTCATTCCTTCCTTTTAAGCCACAGCAACAAGAGAAAGTTGACTGCTTAGCTTTCATTATATTACTTTCCCCTTTTCTTCTCAGAAGTCTTAAGTTTATTCCAGAAGATATATTCTCATTGACTTTAAACCCCACTGCCTATTATTTTTGGCAGTTCATCTCAGCTAAACATGTAATCCACCACTAAAAAGTTATCATGTAACCTGCAGGTTATTCTACAACAATTTTTGTCATTCTACCAGTTCTCCATTTCTTCTGCCTCTTCCTTCTCCCTCTTGCATCTTTTCTCAGGGGGTAGGATAAGAAAGAAAACTGAAAACAACTCAATTGAGAGAAATTGAAAACTGATTATGTGCTTTACAGAATAAATACATAGATCATCTGCAGAATGTATTTGCAGAACTGAGATAGAGAAGAACAGCAGCAGAAGAGCACTGAAAGCTCTGACTACAGCTGAGTGTAAGCTATGCTAAGTTCTGCTTTTGAGATCTCTTAGTGTTTTAAATATGTCCATACATGAAAACTTAATATAAGTGAAAAAAAGAGGTGTGGTTTTAAAAAACAGCCCTTGAACTGATCAAAAATATAATTATTTACTTGGAATCACTTTCAGACAAGGTCTGAAAGATTGTTAGTTGACACTATTTTATTAATAACAAACTTCCTTTACAGTCCTAGAGCTTTCAACAGTTTTAGACAGATACCATAGCTAAAATTTAATGTACCTCTGATTTGGTCTTTTTTCCTCAAGATGCTGCTTGGATATATTTCTGTAATTCCTTAGCATAATTAACAGCTGAAAGCCTCGGTGTCTAAAACTGAGCAAACATTTAACTAATTTAATAATTAGTTAACTAATTTAATCATACTAGATTGCACATGCCCTCTATTTTTGGAAGAAAACTCCCCAGGATACATTCAAATTCTGCATAAGGCAAACATTTCTGTTACTGCACATTCAATCATACCATTCAATAGTTCAATAGGCACTTGCTATGCTTGCTCTGTGGTATTTCCAACAGTAAAAAAGGTTAACTGTCTACCCCAAACCAACCAGAAGTAGGAAAGAGCAGCCAAAGGGAGTCAGAAGGGTGATGTCTGTGTGACTTACATCAACTTAGGCCCTCCCCTACCTGCTCCAGACTCTCTCTGCTGCTCTTTTTCACATTGCTGCAGCTAAGTGCTTGCTAACAGGTAGTGCAGCCCATCCCAGGCAGATCGGTAGAGGTGGTGCTGAGAGCTCAACATCCTCACTACCCACACTCACATTTAAAGATTTTAATTAAGACTAGACTTGACCTGGTGCTTTAAGGCCTGTTACATGAGGCTCATATCAGGCACGACACAAACACAGCTTCCAGTTTCAGAACTGGGCAGCCCAGGGCTGTCCCACAACATGGACAGCCACCGAGTTCAGAGACAAAGCCTGAAGCTGCAGCAAAGCCCCCAAAGCACTTGCTGAATGCTAGCTCCTCAGCACAGCTCCCTCCCCGCAGAGCAGCTTCTATTGCACCACACGGATGCTAGCAATGTGCTTGGACCTCCCCCTGCTGTCACCCACACAGGTTTATAGCTCAAGCACACGCTGCTCTGCAGTCACACTGAGCTGTAGCACACAGGGCACAGACCCTGGCACAGCAGGGCAGCCACATGCCCTCTGCTGGGCTGCGAGGTACCTATTTGCTTCCAGCCAGAGCAGGGTGTCTAAGACTGCAGGTAGGAGGAGCTCAGGGCCCCAGCAGAACTGGTCTATCCAGGCCAATGCTCCAAAGACACATTCTGGCTTCGATTTTCAGCAAGAATGAGCACACAGGAAAAACTATCTGCCCTTACACCAAAATGAAAAAAAGGTCCCTAGGCTCTCCCAAGAACTCATTTGGGAAATTTACATTAACAAATAATCCTTATGAGAGGAAAACAAAAAAAACAAAAAAAAACAAAAAAACAAACAAAAAAAACCCCACCCAAACACATTATGATTTGAATCATCTCTTAATTGCTCAATTGATTTGTTTAAAAACAGTTAAACAAAAAGATTTACCCTCCATTACATGCCACTGTAGCATCATTTCTCAACTGCCCTCAAACTTATTCAATTAGGTGAGAGTACTCAATTTGGTAGCTTCCCAGATATCCCTATTCAATAAGCTGTAGAATAAACTTTCTTTTTGCCAGTCAGGCCAGGGAGAGGACCACAAAAATCTAGGATAGGGAAAGTAATTAAAGAGGCCTTTCCTGTCTGGGCAGTCAGCTACCATCATTTACCACTCCTTCATTGTGTGCCTAATTGTGGCCACACAATAAAAACAGCTGTAAGGATTCTAGCTTGTACCATTTTTTTATAAAATGGCATTGTTGAGTACTTAAGGATTTAGATCTCAAATGATATGATTAACAGGAAAAAGAAATACCTGCTTCTTCCTTAATAAATTGCAAATCTTCTTCTGGATATGGGACTGATGGTTGTAATGCTGAGCAGTCTTCCGAGTTTTCTTCGTTATTAGGTGGTATATTATAAATAAATCTCTTTGTCGTTTGGTTTTTCCTTCTTGCTTTTCCAGGTTCTTGAACCGATTGTCCCTGTGAGCCCATGTCATTCCAGACAAAAACTTTTCCCTCACCTTGAGACTCATTTTCAGCCATTTCAGGTGAGCTGTCCTGGACCCAACTGCAGTCATTCATTTGGTAGTTTTCCATTTGGCCCTCATCGACAGAGTAACCATCATTTTCAGTCTGTATGCTGCTTGCCAAATTGGTAAGGTTTCGTGTTGCCCAAAAGCTGGCAACTTTCTGATCCCGCGGAGACATTCCTTCCCTGCTAACAGATCTTCTGTTATAATCCACTACAACAGCCTCCGGAGCTTCTGATTTTATACTTATGTTTAAGGCATCTTTAATGAAGTTGCGGCAGGACTGGACCACCTCAGTCATCTGAAGGTAGCTGGCCACTGACATCACCTCAATGGCGTTTTGGCTCGTAAGCACGAGGTTACCAGAGTATAAGAAGTCCAAGATGACAGAAAAACCTTGAACAGCAACAACGTCTAAATAGGTAACAGTGGTTTGGTTACGGCTTTCTTTATTTGTAAAGCAATACAGAGTCTTAAAGAAGCGGCTGCCTGCAACCAGGATGTTCTTGTGAGCTCTGAAGACCCTCCCACTCACCACAATATTGACATCACACAGAATGCCCTTCTTCCTCTGCTCGTTTAGCTCCTGCAGCAGCTGATAGCAGTAAGAGTTCTCATTTGGCCGGCTGTTATAATCACAGTATCCTTCATTATTCAGTTCTGATGGTAATTCTGACTCCTGCAATTAGAGAGGGGAGGGAGGAGAGAGAGAGAAAAAAAAGACAAAAACGACACACATAATTAGTTCTTCATTTCTCCAATACTTTTAGCAGTATATGAAAATAAGCTCAAGAATAACGTGTTATACAAACTTATTTTCTTATATTCTTAAAGGCAGCTGGAACATGTAATAGAAGAAAATATTTTTGAAAACTAAGAATTGAGATCTCATCTCCTCCACCACCCAAGTTTGGAACAAAAACAGAACTAGCAGGATTCCCGTAAGGACAAAGGAAATGATGTTTGGGCCAAAAGTAAAGAAAGATTTTTAAGCTGAGTGTGAAGTGTGCATTTCTGTTAACCCACATTCATTAAAAATTCAGCAGCCTCTCTTCCTTAAGCTTAAACTATGTGGTTTTCACACATCCCTTATCTATTCTTCCACAGAAATCTCCAGGTAAACAGAACTGCAATAACTTTCAATATTTTCTCATGCCAAGTTGAATGTTGAAGAAAAAAAAAAAAAACCCAACCCTATCACCCGATTTGTATCTATATACAGATCATATTTGACAACTTTAGATGCTCTAAAGAAAACAAAGCAGTGAGAATGACAGGCACATTTTCATACAGCTTTACAAGTTAGGCATTTAAGCTTATTTACTATTTCTGTTGGGCATAGCATTAAATATCAGTATCAGAAGATAAGTGAACAGCATACTGAAAGCAATAACATCAAGTAACAAACCACAGAAATTAAGTTTCGGTTATATTATTTAACTAGGAGTATCCTGAATCAAACAAATCTCACAAACTTCATAGCACCAGCAGTTTTAACTGGCACATCCTGATTATACAGGCAATAAGTACTTATGTGCCTTTAAACAGCCTTCTCAGAGTGATCTCAAAGGTGGCTTGAAAATTTTACTAACAAAGAATAAAACACAACAATGAGTTATTAAATTTATTTATAATATATTAATATATTGTTATTAAACTAACAATTCGTTATTAAAGATTAGCTCAGACAGTAGGATACTGGTAAGTAAAACAGATCTGAGGTAGGTAGGCATTAGAGGTCAGATACATGTAGATTAATCCTACCACAGGCCTACAATCTACCCTGGAGCTAAAACACATCTTGCAGAGAAGCACTGTCCTTATTCTGGGGACAAAAGGAGGTGGCTATGGCAGAAACCAATTACATGAAATGGTCGTTTTCCACCAAGACTGAATGAGTGCACTAAATCACTATTAACCCAAATTATGATCCCAATGCAGATCACTGGGATGACAACCAAGGCTGTAACTACACCTTGTAAAATGAGGTATTACATCTATAAGCAGTGACTAATGCCCCAATTAAAGAAAAACTGTACCATACTAAATTCTCCTGCAGAGAAGTTCCAGTTTGATGTCACATTCGAGTTGCTTCTCAACCTCTACTCTTTCCATAAAGGAACATTCTTCTCAGCACACCTGTTGGAAACTTCTTGCCAGCCCAAGGAATCGGGCGGGGATCACAGACGCAGACTCCATGTGAATTACATCCTGATCCTGAACCGTTTATTTAGCCCGAATAACGTACTTATATACACAAGCAGAAGCAAGCTCTCTACACGCGTACAGCTACGATTGGTCACAGGCTACTATCCATGCATTTCTACCGCATTCAGTTGGTCGTGGATAACGGCATGTATTCACACCACAGGTCTGTGCACCAGTCCTTCTTCCTTACTGACAAGCTTAATCAAGGTTTTGTCTCGCCCAACTTTCTCATGCCTGCTGTTCAAGGACTACTGTTCACATTCCTTTACCTCAGGGAGTATCCGCTATCTTCTTTAAGCTCAGCTCCCTGCCGCCACTTCCCATGGGAAGGCCTCCGTCCCCTAGATATGTAGATATGTTCCTACACACACACACCTACCACACTGCTCAACGTTCATGCAAAAACAAGCGTCAATCACAGAATGCTTAAGGTTGAAAGGGACCTCTAGAGATCCTCTATTCCAACCCCCCTGCTCCAGCAGGGCCACCTAGAGCACGTGGCACAGGGTCACATCCAGGCAGGTTTGGAAAATCTCCAGAGAAGGAGACTCCACAAGGAGCCTCTCTGGGCAGCCTGTTCCAGGGCTCTGTCACCCTCACAGTGAAGAAGTTCTTCCTCAAAGGGAGGTGGAGCTTCCCGTGGTTCAGCTTACACCTATACCTCAATCTCTACACACCC
The DNA here is from genome assembly GCA_013389825.1 of Crypturellus undulatus. Classification (NCBI taxonomy): domain Eukaryota; kingdom Metazoa; phylum Chordata; class Aves; order Tinamiformes; family Tinamidae; genus Crypturellus; species Crypturellus undulatus. The sequence continues at coordinate 38,350 of VWPW01016630.1, forward strand.
TTGCTTTACTTCTATGTGCTCTCTGACATATCCAAGCACTCTCAGCTTAGACCTCTGCAACAGAAGCTGTTTCAGACAATCACTTTTTTTTTTTTTTTTGGTCAAAAAAGTCCAACATTCTGTAAGTTCTCAGAAGACTTCAGACCTTGACCAACTTCTGTGGCACTCCAGCAATACTCTACAGTTTCAAAACATTGATTACTGACAGCAGATCAGATTAAAACAAAATTTTCTGAACCTTGAAGTGTTGTCATTAGTCAACCCACAAAGTTAATCATCAATAACTTAAACAAGAAATGTTTAGTTATTATGTGTGATAGAAGCTCTACTATGTGACAATGTGTTTAACAACACATTCTATATAAACTGCAACATTTTTTATTATTTCTCTATACGGATGCCCAATTGCACCAGGCTGGTAATAGAGTAAACTGAGGATTCTTACATGTCCAGTCAAATCGGTAGAGAGGAAAGAGACTTACAATATGCCTTCTCCTAAAGGAAGCTACAAACCAACAGGGTAAAAATGATTTGCAGTTATATGCTACAGAAACAAGACACACTGAACACACACTCAGTATGAAAAGAGCAGAAGGATGAATGACAGTAAAGGGTAGTAAGCCACAAACATCTAAATACTTTGGTGGTGGGTATGGAAGAAAGACCATGAGTTGTTAGAGACACTGCACAGTTTCCATGCCGGTTCTTTAAGCTAAGCATCACGTTGCACACACCACATAACTGCTGCCTGCTGGTACCAGCTTAGCTTTGTGCTGCACCTCAAGTAAAAGAAATCCCCCATGACTGAAGAGTTAACCTAAGGCCTACTCAAATACAAAGACAAACAGAATTAACATTTACAGTAGAAAAAAAAAAATAGGAGCCCCCTTGGAAAGTTTAAGTATCTCCTGGTCATACAGAAAAGGGACAACATAATTCACTAGGAAGTGAAAGTCAGAAAATATTTACCAAAAATCCAGCAGAGTGTATTTTCAAGCTTGTATTACTCATGTCATGCTCATAGCAATCACCAAAAGAGCACTACTTTTCTGATAAGAATCACAAGAATGTCAAAGAACATCTGCTTAGATTTTTTGCTATTATATTTTAAAAACGCAGGCCAAATATTCCCCTAGTATAAGTTATTTCAATACCAAACAAGCTTTTCCTTTAAGGAAAAAAAAAGACTCTTGGATAAAACCTGGGGCCCTTCCGGTCTCACTTATGCAATCTATAGAATAAGCTTAAAAAGCATCTCATGCTATCTTTGTAGTTGAGATTAAAAAAATGAGCTACCAAAACAAATATTGTGTGTATTTTCAATTAACTAGACTCATCTGAACACAGCTAAAGGTAAATGACTACTTAGTATGTATAATTCACTGACTAAACATGCCTAAAATAATACCAGTAGACTATACAAAAGATATAGATAATCTGGAAGAGCTACTGGAAAGCTGCTTTTCTTTCCCTCCTGTGTCATGAGATACTCTGTCTCCTCAGAACAAAAACACAAAAAAAAGGTCCAAGAGTAGATTCCATCCTAGAAATAGAAATATTGAAAAATAGTTATCACATTTGTAAACCCTTTCCTGTTGAAAAGGGTTTGGCTTTGGAAATTGGCTGTCCAACTGGATGTCCAACTTCCAATAAAGTGTTTCTACATCTTGTAAAAATACTACATAAATTACAGTAAACAATAGTTCTCACTTTGAAAATCTGACTTCCTCTTTTTTTTTTTTCCTTCTCTTTTAATGGTAATCAAAGAAGTTAACTTAGAAAACTAACAGAGTTTCTACATCTGAAGCACAACTCATATTCATCACTGCTCACACAAAGCAAACAACTACCATTCACATGGAAAAAATAATATCACATCAAAGGCTTTCCTCCTTTTGGAGAGCTGCTGCTTTAAACCAACATGTCTTTTAGGCTGGAGAAAAAGCTTTTCTGGCTGTATTTCCAAAACTCGGCTTCAAACTATGCCCAGAGAGAGAATGTTTTAAGAAGCAGCTTTAAGGGGAGAAATCTTCAACAGCTGATAAATGCGAATCTCATGGATCTAACTTCAACACAGAACTAAAAATCTATTGCAGCGATTTCCTAGCAAGTGGTCTAAGATTTTCTTTTCCTCTCTCACTCAAAGAAATGGACTTATTTTAGCACACAGAAGGCAGTTTCATGACAAAGTGTATCTTTCCTTATACTTTAAAGGACAGATTTTAAAAACTACAGCAGAAAGAAATGATTCAAGATTTGTGCTTCAGAAAGGAGCACCAACTGACAGTTCTGTACCTTTGAATTACAGCAGCTGCAACCACTTGTAATGTATTTTGGCATCACAAATTAAACATATTCCACAATTACACTGAAATCATCACTCCTATCCTCATGAGCATGGTATCCAACAGACCTATAGAGATTTCCACACCTCCAGTTTCCTTTCCACACTTGAACAGTGGCACCGTGCCATATGTTTATTAGCAACTGCTAAACATGTCCTGCAGATGAAGCTTCTCAAGACAGGAATATATCCATGTTGTCTTTAAGACAAAGGCTGAAAGGTCTCCCCTCCAAGTTTCATTAAATCTAAAAGGCTTTGACATCTCATTATGTATGTTGAAATAAGGCTGCAAATCACATCTTTTTGTTCCTATCTGGTACAATAGTATTAAAAAAAAAAAAAAAGAAAAAAAAAAAGAAAAAGGAGGGCTATTGTCTTGGTACTAGATTAAGTCTATGGACCAATGGAAACAGACGTGTTACCAAAAACATGAAAGCACGTGTAAAAGTGGAAAGAAAACACCGATTCTTTATCTTATTTGCTTTATAGCATGTGTAACCCAAAACTGCATTACAAAGTAAAACTACACTGACTCTTGAAAAACTGCAACTCCTTCCTTTGCAAGGATTTTTTACCCAAAATGTAACAGCACAGCAATGCAGACAGAACTGTTTTCTACTCAAAACCATGCTCTAAGGCTGCTTTACAGAAGCTTGCTTTGTTCAAGCCTTATCACTGATACAGTTAAGAAGAGCCACTGATATTGTTTATTGTTTAACTTATTACAATTACTTAAAGATTCCACATTTTTTTCCCTAAGCTATCAGAGATATAAGAACCCTGGTCCATTTTCATAAAGTTTCCCTCAGCAACAAATATCTGATCTTTAAGTACTAACTATTCTCTTAGGAGCTTTTAGGCTGCTGGGACATGCAGGCCAAAATGCCCCTGACCATCTAATATGTCTTTTGATAGGAAAGAGCAGTAGTTTTAGTTGAAAACAATTGTTCAGAATACGTTGATTTTTGCAGAGGTTCACAGGGACAGAAACTTTCAACTGTGCCATGAAGTAGCAGTATCTCGTGACACTGAGACTAAACAGTGACAGGACATACCTTTTCATTGTAACTATTCACAACTCAAAGTTATAAACTAAGCAAGAAGATTGTTTAATGTTAGAGCAGTATATTTTCCAAATTGGAAGGCCTTTTTTTTCAAAATATAAAGAGATAAAAGAAATTAAAAATAAGAATTTCAAAATAGAAGCTGAAGTCACTTTAAGACAAGCCAGGCCAGAATGCTCGGTGTGAATAGCAAACCTCAGATTGCAGGAAACTGATAAAGTGACCTACTGCCACAAAATGTCTGAAACAATAGCTGCCTTGGAACACCACTTCTCGGATACACTTACTAAAAAGGTATCATTGTTTCTCTTAAAGACAAACACCATAATTCCTGAGTCTGAAATATTGTTTTGGATAACTGAGACTGCTCCATGCATCATGGCAAGCTTTCCACGCAATCCTGCATAAATTTGGCATAAAACCTGTATTCTTCTTGCAGACAGCTGTGAGAAAACCTGCGCTCACTCAACATTTTATCCGTCAATCTGATGTGCTGCCCAAACGTTGGAATAGCAGCTCTTGTCCAAGGTACCCTTAGCTCCTGAAAGCTCTACCAGTGATAAGCTCAAATTAAGCCTAACACTCCAGCTGACTCCCAGCGCATCTAAATAACGGAGAGCCGCTCTAATCAAAACGCTGACGAAAGCAGCGGAAACTGAGTGATCGGGATTTCTAATTCAAGTCAGAAGCTCGAGTTCGACCTAGTAAACTCATCTGAAGCACTTCAGCTGGTGCGTGCTGGCAAGTTAACTCTGAGCTTAACTTTTGAAGTGCAGACATCTTCGGGAAGGAAGGCCACAGAAACACTAGTGACTCAACAAAACTTAAATCTTAAGTACTACGAGATTTTCTTTTTTTAAGCATATGGCCTAGAGATAGCCCTGCCGAGGAGCAGGGAAACGATAACTTGGCACTCGGCAGGGAAGGCAGCGCAGCTTTGGGAGCTCTGGCGCAGTGGAGCTGACACACTGACTTTCAGGAAACCGCATGTTTATCTCCAACACGCACCACGCGATTTCGGAGTTTTCGCGAAGTCACAGAGTCTAAAACAATGTATCCAGGAGAAACACGAAAAGAAAAATAAAAAACACACAGGGGAATAAGGGATCGGCACGGGGTTGCCGGGGGCACCGCTGCCCGCGGCCCCTCTGGGCCGCCCGGCCCTGCCTGCCCCCCGCCGCCGCGGGCCCCTTCGCAAATCAGAGCGGCGGGGCCGACGCTCGGGCGCCGCTCGCTCCGCGCTGCCCCCCAGCTGTCCGCAGCGCCGGGGCGGAGGCGGCCGCAGGAAGGGGCCGTGTAACGCGGCACGTGGGCGCACGAGGAAAGGAGACGAGCGGGGGGACGCGGCGGGGACGGGGGCTGCTCCGCGGCCCTACCTGCTCGGCGCTCACGGGCTCGTTGAGGCGGTGCTCGGCGGAGAGGTGGTGCCGCAGCAGCAGGGCGCGCTTGTAGTTGCGGGTGCCCTTGCAGAGCTCGTCGTGGCCCGCGGGGGCGGCCGCTGGCTCGGCGGGGGCGGCGTTGGCGGTGCCGGCGGCGGGGCCGCACCAGGCGCACGACATGAGGCCGCTCTCCTGGCAGTAGCGCAGCCACGGGAACTCCTTGAGCCAGGCGCCCTGGAAGGCGACGTGCAGCTTCTGCAGCAGCGACTTGGGCCTGGCGAGCGGGAAGTGCTTCACGCTCTCGCCCTCGCCCGCGCCCACGCTGCTGCCCTCCGCTTCGTCGCCCGCGTCGCCGCCCGAGCGCCGGCTGCTGCTGCAGCTGCCGCCCTCGGCGCCGCTGCCCTCGCCCAGGCTGCCGCCCTCGCCGTCCTCCTCGTCGTCGCTGCTGTCGCTCAGCGAGCCGCCGTCCTGCTCCTTGCCCTCCAGCAGCGCCTCGGGCTCCAGGCCCTCGGCGCCCTCCAGCTCCATCTCGTCGTCGGCGCCGCGCCCGTTGAGGGGCTTGCGCGGCCAGGCGGGCGCCTCGCAGCCGCTGCCGGCGGCCGGGAGCCCCGCTCCGCCGCCGCGGAACGCCAGCGTGCGGCGGTTCCTCTCGGCGAACATGGGCCCGCTGGCGGGCGGCGGCGACGCGGCGTCCCGCGGCGGTAACAGCAGCTCCTTCTCTTCGGCCGCCTCCAGCTCCTCGGTCTCGAGCCCCTCCAGCTCCGCTTCCTCGTCCGCGCCGCGCCCGTTCAGCTGCTCCGCGTCCGGCCGCTCCCAGGCCTCGCCCGCGGCGCCCGCGGGGCC